>PVMI01051492.1:0-24051 GCA_008528875.1 Aulacorthum solani
ATAATAATAATTATTATTATATGATTAAATGGTGCATAATAGTATAATTTACATTTGGTATAAATCGACCAATAAATAATTATTTTTTTAAGCAATTTTTTTCAATTTTCGACTCTATTTTTATATAATCTTAAGGTGTTGTTAAATATAATAAGTCTCAAAATTTTAAATAGGTACAACAATATTAAAAAAAAATAATAATAATAAGGAATAAAGACTGAATTTAAAAATCCTTGATAACATAAACGTACGAAATCAACAATTTAAATTAAAATTAAACCCATGAATGCGCTTGTGCTGTGCGATTATAAAATAATGTGTAGATACTTATGTTGCGTTGATTATAAGTTACCCAAAATAATTCACCTTTAAAACAAATGAAAAAGGTGTTATAAAAACATAATACGATGAAAATTATAATATATGGTTTCAAAACATGATAGGTATTTTATATCCTCAATTGTTTGCCCGTATTTTTATGTGCTTAGAATTGGATAAATCTCGAATAACTTCCATACCATTCAACGAAATGACCATTTGAAATGTGATCTACTAGTAAGAATGTTTACTCGTTGCAAAATCTAGAATTACACCCATGGGGATACACGACTATTCACTATTGTGGGCATTTGCCATTCTACAATAAAAATAGTACGCTATTATTTTGAAATGATATCCATACAATGCCCCAGGATATTAAATCGTGCCGAAATTCATGAAAGGAATTCATAAAACTATAGTTTAAGTCTACCTACCGAAAGTATGATATTTTACATGATTATTAAAACTTGGTTATAAGAAGTATCTGTAATCTGTAAATAAAAATATTATATTTCCACTGGTAAACAAGGTCACACAAAAATATATTATATTTAAATCAAATATGTAGCCTAAATACATTAAAATCAAAAGTTAATAATATTTTATTGATGCGTAAAATTGCTTTTGAACGATTTTTGTGGATATTAACTTTAAATGCACTAAAAATTAGTTTATTGGTTCAATAGGAATACGTTTATATGTTTAAAAAGATATAATATTTCAATTTTTATTAAAATAACATAAGTAAGATATTAGCGAAAATAAAACAAATATATATTTACATAAGTCTATTAAAATTATAAAACCAAGTTAAATATTAACTATGTTTGTGTAGGTATATTTGAAAAAATTAAAATGTTGTATTTATATCGATATTATATAACATCATTCAAACTTAAAATAATAACCATGATTTTACCATTAATTTAAAGTTAAATTATAGCTTATTATTATTATGCAATTGACTAAAAAGTTTTTATTGTTTTGCTTGTTTACTTGTTTACTTGTTTAACTATTTTAAATTAAACTAATTGTTATTTTATAGTTAATTTATTTCCAAATGAATGCTTTGAAACAGTTCGATTTCAAGACAGCTAAAATTCATTAATAACGTGTGCATGAAAAAAATTTATCAATTTAATGGTTGACTAAAATTTAATGGACCAATAATGGGCCTCTAAACCTCGTTGAAGAGACCATTATGGCATTATTGATTAATTTAAATATTTTTAATGGTTGTTCGTGCAACCCGATATAACATATAAGTTAATTATAATTCATAATTAATTTAATGTATTTAAGACTATTTTAGAATAGGTACCAATACTAAAATATTTTAGGTAAAATGTAATTTATTCAAATAATACTTTTAGAAATAATTAATATTAAATAATAAGCTAATAGAATTTTTAAAATTAAAAAGAAAGTGCAATTTTTTGGCTAACATAAAATTTACAGAATAATTTATATGTTATAATAAATGAGTATGCTAATTGCTAAAACAAAGTACTTTCCAAATATATACCTAATGGTACTTACTCATTAATTATATATTTAATCTACAATAGCATACAATAGCTACAATTTTTAAATCTATTAAAATAATATGAGCATTAAATCTATAATTTATATATTAAGTATTAACAAAATTGTATTCATACAAAATGCAGTTAGTTTAAAATAAATAATAATCAAAAATCCCCAGATTCACTATTAAATAACATAAAACAGTATGTAAATGATTGAATATCTGCGAAACGGATGTTTGTATTTTAAACTCCATTTTAGTTTTGTGTAAAATTGTTTTCTAAATTAAGCGTCTTGACAAATCCAGGGAAATCTTTCCGAATTACATACACCCTGTCACCCAGCAAAGCCCCAACACGTTTTCCCACTGGCCACCATCGACCCGGCCATCAACCGAAACATTTAAAAATAGGAATACATTCAACAACTCCTCGATGAAACACAAATGTTAATATTCAAAACCAAACAATTATAACTACATCGGTCTTAAAGTGACCTAACCATCAGATAATTACATTACTATTTAACTTCAGTTTCTTGGTTGACTAGTCACTATATGTACTAAAAAATAAAACTCTAAACCAATTAAATAGAAATCATTATGTTGTTTTCACAGATATAAATTATATCCCTTAAAAAATATTAAATCTTTATAGATCATAACATATTATATGAGGATAACTGATATGTGATAAAGATATAACAAAATATTTTTAGATAATTGATTTAAGAAGAATTGGCTGTTTAGACAATAATATTATCATAATTGAGAAAGTTGATACAATAAATAGGAACTACTAAGTGTCTGTAGTATGTTTCAGGGAGATAACCGTAGATTGTGGCCGTACGATTAAAACAAATCCCAAGAGTAAAGACATCGATAGCGTACGTTGAGAAATAATATAGTGTTAAGGCGTAGTTAAGGTCCGTAACAACTGTGAAACTTTAATTTTAATCCGTAAAATGTTTGTTTATAAAGTCAAATAACTAATTTTCCTTGTAACTCGTAAGTCATAACTATTTATAAGCAACTAAACTCTACAAATTAATCGTATGAAATATATGATTTCTATACGTGAATAGAGTGTTTATGAGAGTGTATACAAACCTTTTATAAAAACTTTTCCTTTGTGATAAAACTTAGTTTTAAAGAACCACTTTTGTTTATTCTAAATTCTCCTCTCTCAAACACAAATTTAGTTCTTCGTAAGTTTGTAAATATTGTAAAGGGTAATTTATTATTTTGTGATTAATTTTTCGTGGCATTTGTATTCAAAAGAAAATAGTTTTGGCGTTTAAATGATTATATTAACAGCAACTGATTTCATACACAATTAGTCGAGTTAACTTTGAATAATATTGACGAATGTAAAAATATTTTATGTAGGTATACTATAATATTGTTAATATTACCTAATAATAGACCAAACCATATAATCCGGACTTGTATAATTTCTGCGATCGATTTATAAAAATAAACTTCAAAATAAGTAATTATTTTATTAATAGCTATTAATATGGATACATGTTTTGGCTACATTTGTATGCATTTTGCATGCGAGCCGAACAAGTGTTAGACACTAAGACGGCGGTCACAGCTGGCACCAAAGTACCTAGTCGCCGTGTTTAGTCCTGTAAATGCTTATGCTATCGGTTTCGAGACGTTGTTCACAAACCACTTAAAGGCCAATGGATGGAACAATACCGTCGGACGTAGTGAGATATCCACGAGCGGATCAGAACAGATCAATGGTTCTGAGCGATGAACAGGCTTAGCGTGATGTCATGTAGAGGATATGGAGGAGAAAAAAATAGCTCCAAAAGAAAAAAGAGATTGCAGGTCATACGAAACAGTGCGTAATTTTCCAACGACGGCAATGACCTGTAAGAACGTACGACGAATTGTTCACCGATCCACCATATATTATAATACAACAATAGATAACATCATCCATGCGGAATCAAATTATTAGAAAATCGGTAAAAACAATTTGTCCGTCCGCAGAGCCGCCGCTGCTCTGGGGTAGTAATTAAAATCTCATTGATCGGTGCGCCTGGTTGATTTCCGGATAAATTTAATTCACCCCTATTATGAAAATAACAACAATAATAATACACTCATAAATCATAATTTAGTCCTCGGCTGTTCCGGTACCCATGTCTCCTGCTGACATGCGAATGTCGCCTCATACACATCTTGGTCTCTCTTTGTAAAGTGCAGTTTTTGCTGATGAAGTTACCGTATATCGGATAGATAGGTCCTCGTTATAGGAGTGACCTTGTGATATTTTAATGCATATCATAGAATGTATACCTAATTATAAGCAACAACTAAAATGTGCAACAATTAGGGTTCGGACCGTAATGTTCTAAAAATAAAACATACACATTTCCATACATAACATATGCAATTATGTAGGAACGCACCACTGATAATTATCGCGAGTTGTAAAAAGGTGTTTCTAAATATAGTTTCATTGTTTTTGTTTGCATAGAAAACAGAATAAATATTGTTTTGTTCCATATATTTTTACACGTATTGTTTTTTCGGAATTTCGAAAATGTTGATTTGTTATTTTGTTTCACGTCAAAAATAAAAATATCGGTTCTTTGATTTTATTCAAAAATAAATTATATAAAATATTACGAAGTTATTGCATAATAATTTATAATAAAAATAATCTCATTATTTTATTGTTTCAATCTTTTTGTATCTTATTTTAAGTTAATCTGAATTACGCGATATTTAAGACACAAATACTGAATTACAAAATACCTACACTTTAAGAAACAAACACCAAAATGTGCAAGAATATGCATTATACATTTTTGAATTTGAAATCCATACCATCAGTGAAAGAAATTCACCTCGATTCACTTTTCACCTATTTACTTTCAGAATAAAAACACAAATGCTCAAATGACGAACACAAATAATAACAAAACATATCATACTATTACAGCATCAATCATCATGAAAAAGAATATCAAATTTGGAAATTACATTTAACTCCTACTTCCTAGGCAGTTTTTAATACTCTAAAAATGACTAGGTGAAATACAACAACAGCGTGTTTGGTAGAAATTTTAAAGCAAATATTTTTTTTTCACTACAAATCAGACATTAATACTCGTTGAGTTCTATTATTAAATTAAGTAATCATCTACTTCTCTCGTATCACTTTATTAAAAAACAATTTTGTTCTGCCTTGAACCATGTACTATAAAATATATTGCTTATACCGGGTGATTCATTTATTGACGGACATTCATTATTAAAAATATTTTTTTACATGGTCTCAAGACAACAACGCTTTAATAAAAAAAATTACATCCTCAAATATTTTTTATCCTTATAATTTTAAGTTTTTTTTTATTTAATAACAGTATACAGTTTTAATTTCAGCTTCGAAAACAGAATATTTTTAAGAGTATTTTGATGCATAAAAATCGAATTTAGAATAAGTAGTTTATGAGTTATAACTTATAAGTATTTAAAGTATAGACGAGCCGGAGTAGAAGACCAACATATGCGGGGAACCGGGTACTACTCCATTACGCTCATTTTAACTTAAAATACTTATAACTCATGAACAACTCATTCTAAATACGATTTTTATGTAACAAAATACTTAGAAAAGTATTCTGCTTTTTAGCATGAAATAAAAACTGTATGTTTTCATTTACAAAAGTAAAAACTAAAAAAAATGTCGAGGATCAAAAAAATATATATTTTTTTTTTAAATGTTTTTTAACGACTAGAAATTATGTAAAATTTCTTTTTAATAAACATATTTTATACTTTTTAAAATAATGAGTGTTTAATGATAAAAGAATCACCCTGTAACTTGTTATTATTTGTAGATATATTATTCCTAACTTATAAAATTAATTTTTACATTCCCACATAATCTGTAAACATAATACTGAATATGATTATAATATTTCCCTAATATTTAAGACATATTTGCGTATTACTGAATTATAATTTATTGATTTGCTTATTTGCATATTTTATGCAATTCTTTATAATCACAAAGATTAATTCGTTCTTGGGTCAAATAAAAAACTGTAAACTTAAATTAAGCAAACAAATTAAATACTTGCATAACGCTTAAAAAAGAAAATAAATGTCGGCTATTACCTACCTCTATCTATATAATTATTTTTCAGAACTCAACTCTATACTAAAAACAAATTGTTGTCAAAAGAAAAGTTATAACCATTAATGAATATTTTACTTATATTTAAGACTTTCTTGAATTATATCTCAGAATTATTTAAAAATATAAAATTATAAAGTCGTACCATAATGAACAGTTAAGACCATAATATGTAATATGATTATAAAGCTACACGTTTACATTCGAGTCGTTACGATCGTTACATACTAACACACATAATTTATTGACTTATTGTTAATGAAATTATACTACCTACTAATCGATTTAAGTTTTAAATGGTTTGACAATTAAATTTAATTCATTTTTTTTTAAATACAGTTCAGTGGACTAATAATAATAACCAACTTATTTTATGCACGTCATAATAACAAATTATTGATTTATGAAGAAAAAAAGTAGAATTGTATTAGTTTAAAAAAAAATCAGTGTTCCACATTACAACATTGTAAAAGTAACAAGTGTTAGTTTTTGTTTTTTATTTCCCTAACAATGCACCATGATGTTCGTTGAAAAATACAATAAATCATTTATTATTTATCAAAAATATCTAATGATTAATCTGGAGTTACTTATTTGATACCATATTTATTAAACTGATAATTAATATTAGTATCATGATTAATGGTATCAAACTATCAACTAAATTTTGTTTCAAACAAAACTTATTGTAGTACAAGATAATATTACTATACATCAGGACAAACTTACTGATATATATTCATAAATCAATTTCCCTTTTTAGAATTATCGAAATCTATGTTAATTTCAACACATCCAAATGTAAAAAAATAAAATCGAACGATTATTTGTTTGTAATAACAACTAGACTAGATTCTATACCGGTGAAATAACTACTTGAAACTTTCTTAGCAAACCTACAGTTCGAAAAAAAAATGTGTCAACAATACTAAATAAAAATCAACACGCTGTACAAAAAAACCAATAAATTCTTTGTTCTACGTACTCTGTATCTATACACTGCTTAAAAACAAAACTAAAACGAATTTTCAATTAAAAATGAATATCGATGCTAACACAGTATCGTTCTCGGCATTCCGCGTATAAGTAAACTCGCTTTTATATTTATGGATGCACCATATGAGTGAATCAATACCCCTAGAGTCATCATCAACACAGCCACTTCAAATGCATATAGTTATTTGATACTTTTTGACTGTTGATATTCAATTATGCTGTTAAACTATGATTTTATATAGGTACTTCGTATACGTAATATTTATATTGGATCGATACTCGACGGTAGAAATGAATATTATCTAAAATATAATATAACGTGATGCAAATATAAATTGATTAGTTTCAAGGTTTACCAACATATTATTTTGGTCGTATAAAAATAGGCATGAATCTGATTTAAATTCTGGAGCACATTCAGGCTATATACATTGATATGTCTCGGAAGATACATATTAAATATTATTTTTGGTGAAAAATGTATTTGCAATTTCATTATGTTTTCAGTAAATATCACAGACAATTTGAGTACCAACTAAATAGATATCATTATCAATACAGTTTTTCATTTTGTTCATTAATATATTGTTCCGCGACTATATTTACCTACATTGCGCATTCAATAAATCACAATATATTATAGAAAAATCTATAGAAATTATTAAATGTGATTTTTCAACATTTTTTCAACAATTTGTAGTGTGGTTGGAAAAGTTACTAATACAAAGTTGCAAAAGAGCTTATAAAATTACTGAAATTGAATTTTTAAATTTTGTCTATTGTCGCAATAATGTATATCTACGCCGTGCAATAATGTTCATAAAAATAATAATATACCTTTGGTATCGACTACAAAAACCGGCTGTTGCTTCATTGACCTCACAGCATAATAGTAGAGTGTACCTATTATAGTAATTATGAATATTCGATGGCTTATTATTGTATTGCAAAACAATTCTGCTTAAAACTCTGATTTTAATCGTGTTTGTATAGGGCAATTAACTTAATTGATTTTACTTAAGTGAGCTCCAATTAAAATTAGTTTNNNNGAAATTGCTGTCAAGTTTAAAATAATAGTAGATCACTGGCTCCACCTCAGTGTAAAACTGGTAAACAACACCAATCTCCTTTTATAAACGTCTATAAATGTATACTTTGATAATTTTATGAGACTTATTATTTGATGCCATTTATCAGACATACTACAAAAGTACTTCAATATCCAATTTCCAAAGGAATAATATAAAAATGTATATCATATTATCAAAGGATCAAAACATATTATAATATTACATGTATTACATACAAAAGTACATTGTATTTTTAGTTCTTCGATATTCTATAGTTTTTGATATGTGTCTTTAATTCTTATGTTTTTTTTATGAAATCCAAAGTTTGTTTAAAAATGTAGCTGTATACAGTGATATTTAAAAAACAAAATATTTTATGTATTTTATGACAATAGAAGATCTTGATTATTTTTGTACTGCAATTAATCAAATTTAGAATGTTATACCTGAAGATCTAGGTAATATACACAAATTTAAATTTATATGTATTTATGATTGTAAATTATAGATTTTTGGTGAGCTTGTTTCTTTTGTAGTATTTTATTATTCTTAAAATGTCTTCGAATGATATATTTCTGTTGTGTATGTGGTATATCTAAAACAAAATATTATTAATATTAATGTTTTTCTTCTTCTGTTATGAAGAAGCTATTATATTATTTACATATATTTTTTTAACAGTAAAGTGTACTCGTATATGTTGACATTGAACCTCTACAGTGTACGATAGCTACTTTATTTTACAACTTGAACAATATTGTTATAAGTGTTATAAGCATTTGGAAATATACACTTTATGTAAATTCTTTTAAAATTCAAAATTTAATAGTTTATTGTTTTTATTAAAAGAATTACACGATTTACATTTTTAACTATTTTACAAAATATTAATATGTTTTCCTCAGTACATCGTCTAAAATAAGTAGAATTTCATACAGATTTTCAACAGTATAGGATCCAATACCTAGTTATAAATAGCTATAATACAGCTAATTAGATAATAACTATAAACTTTCATAATACCTATCTCTTTTATTGCTTCCTTTAAAACTATTCTTTGTAGACATAAATCAGACTTTTTAATTTCGTCGGTTATATAACGTCATGAGAAATGACCATTGAATAGTCAAAACATCACCGGTCAAAGTATAAAAACTAATTGTTCTTAAGTTTTGAGTTTAAGAGAAATGCGAGTTCATAAATAAAATAAGTTAAATACTTGGAAAATTACTTTAACATAAAAGTTTCAAAAAGTTTAATTTCTTTGAAAGAATTAAAATTACAAAAATTGACTTTGAAAATAGTGTAACACGTTAAGCTTACTAAAGGATAATCTTGTACAAAATTTCGATAAAGAAAAAGAAATTTATGTCAATTAATTCATTTTACTAGCATTATTTAACTACTTCAAAGGTACTTTTGTAAGTATACTTTGATTAGAAATTTAACATTTTTTGTCTTATATATTACAATTATAAAGCAATAATTTTAATTTTATATCTTTTCAACTATATTATTTAACTTATGTGTGACATATATTATACATTTGTACACAAGTGAGTATGAAAACGCTTTCGTCTGTAAATCGGTTTCTATCAAAATTCAAACAATGATCCGTTAATATTTTCCAAACGAAAATACTATTAAATATTCTCAACAGAGAGCATTTTTATGTTTAAAGCAAAAAAAATGAAAAAGGCGAAAAATGTAGAAGGGTAGAGTAGGTAAGTGACAGGTAATCCACGAAAAGTGGCCTGATTCTACTCATTTAGAATGCCAGCCAGGCGTCATACATATTATTCAGATTGTCTTGAAGACCCGAGACGGTCTTCCGTAGTAGACTATGCTATTAACGGCAATTTGCCTAACTCAACTATGGTGCGTGCAGAGAAGGCTATAGGCACTTACTTGTGAATTGAGTATCAGCCGTTAATATTTCACATTGACTTTCCTATAATATTATAGAGAACAAATTAATTTGATACTTATACGGGCGTACACACTACACGCACAACAGAAGTAATATTATCATAATAAATAATATATGATTGTAATTTATTTAAATAACCAGTATTTATGGAACAAAGTCTTGACCTATATTTTTGGTTCATAACACATCGATATTGATTATTTTTGTTACTATGAAGACAATACTAAAAACTTCGATGGAATAATAACTACCTACCCAAATAAAAAGGTGCTATTATAATTTATAATGCACCTTTTATTTTAGTAAACATGCAAAAATGTCTAAAATTTGATATTTTTCGATGTTATATACATAAATAGCTACAAAAATAACATATTCAAACAATGGGGACTGGTATTCAATGGTCTATGGTTTTCTCATATGCTAAGTAAAATAATATATTGAACATGAACACGAAAATATATTACTTACATTTATTACAAGTTTAAATATCTTTAATAAAAATAATACAAAATACTTTATTAAAATGTATTAAAATGGGTAATATGCGGTATAAGTTAAACATATATGTTTTTTTTTTAATTTCAGGGAAATGTAATGCAACAACTACTATCATTCCACTTCCTTTTAGAGTTGATCACAACTGTACCCTTTATTTTCACAGTTAGTATTTAGTATTTAGTATTTATTTTTAATATGTAATGATAGATCAATGAATAAAGCAACTGTTATGTTATTTTACAGATTTTCCAACCAACATTGATCAATCTTTTCATACCAGTGTTTCTAAACTGTTGGTTGGCGAAAAAATCATTAGAAAATATGTTTGTCAGTGAATATTATAAATTTATCTTTAAATTTTAATAATGTTATTGACTTTTTTTATTTTGCAAATCATGACTTAGAACGATCTTCACCGTGCTATGCAAAAATCTCAATCAGCACTGTCCCAGCAGTTGATGATACTTTCAGCTACGCTTCTTTGTTTAGTATTTACTAGGTGAGTTCTGGATTATAATTACTGGCCAGAGTTACAATCGATTATGATTTTGTTGATTGGGTTGTGTATAGTGTATGTGGTATACAGCATTTTCAAAGGGCTGGACATCGGCATCTGAGCCTCTTCCAGGCTACTTATTATGTGGTGGTCACATTTTCTACGGTCGGATACGGTGACTTCGTGCCTGACATTTGGCCTTCCCAGCTCTATATGGTTGTTATGATATGCATAGCACTTATTGTTCTTCCAACACAAGTACAATTTAAACACATTCAGTCAATTCCACTTTTATGTCGGGTAGCATGAACAATCACCAAACATTTAATGATCAATAGTGAACTAATGGTCCCTTAAACATAATTTAGGGGCCCATTATTGGCCGCTTTTAATATTATTGAACTATTAAATTAATCCATTTGTCATGCAACCCGGCATTAATATTCTAATAAATTTAATTTTTTTAATTTATATTGTGTTTATTATTTTAACTAATAGTTCGAACAGTTGGCGTTCACATGGATGGAAAGACAAAAACTCGGTGGTTCATATTCATCTCATAGAGCACATTCTGAAAAACATGTAGTCGTCTGTAGTACAACTCTTCAAGCTGACACGATTATGGATTTTCTAAATGAATTTTACGCACATCCATTACTTCAAGTTAGTGTATTATCATAATATTAATCGGCTCTAGTTTTAATTAAAATCCATAGAAACCGCTATGGCATACATAGCTGTAATATGTAGCATAATATATTAGCTACATTTTTTAAGTTTTAAACTTTAAGGTGGAAAATGTAATATGTTGAACTACTAAATTATAATGAGAGGTAATATCTACTGCCACGGTAAAAGTTGGAATAAAATAAAATTTTAAATTATTATGCATTTTAATAAATTTTCCTATTGTAAATAGTAATTACAATCCAATTAAAATCAAAATAAGAAATGTTTTTCTATCATATTTTTTATCTTTGGTTTTGATATATTTATGTGCTTAAATGTGATTTAAAAGTGCACCTTGTTAACAGACATTGATTTGTAGTAGAGTTACGATTTTTGTATATACTATTATGTATATAGTAGAACGGTACGTCATGTTATCAATTTGTTACATAAATCATAATTTTATTATTAATAATATCCAATAACGTTTACTTCGTTATTTTAGTTTGAAATTTTAATGATTTAAATTATATTATAGTCAACATTTCCTGACTATAGATAATTTTGAATTTTTCAGCATAATATTGATTTCATCATTATACAATTCAGTTACACGCACTACAGCATATCCACGGCACATTTATGAACTATGCCCATTAATTTTATAATTAATGTTTAGTTCAATGTATTTACTACAAAATAAATAAATTATACTTTGTCTATCTAGTTTAACTGAACAATATTAATTAGTTACGATAACATTTTAAAAATGGAGGTAAGACTCCAAAAATTAACTAAAACTCACTTCTTTGGTATTAAAAAAAAAAATACCTGGTTTCAATTTAAAAAAAAAATAATGTATGAAGGTACCTTATTTGTCGTAAAAGCTCAATATTATATACAAATTTAGGATACAACTTGTGTTTGTTTTTCAAATTAAACTTTTTAGCAATGGCTTTGGAAGTTTGAATCCTGCAAGTATTAGGTCTCACAAGCATATCAAGAAATTAAATAACCCTATTAGGTCTGTGTTTCGAAAAATAAAATTTTTTGTGAAATAAACTGACTTAGTGACTTGTCGTATTTTTATTTATTACAAAGTATTATTTTGGTTATTTATACAAACTTTATTATTACAATTATTATTATCAGGACTATTTTGTGGTCCTATTATCGCCAATGGAACTCGACACCACAATGAGAATGATTCTCCAAGTACCTATATGGGCACAACGAGTAATTTATATCCAAGGGTCGTGTTTAAAAGATGGAGATCTGTCAAGAGCTAGAATGAGTGACGCTAAAGCTTGTTTTGTTTTGGCTGCTAGAAATTATGCTGACAAAACTGCTGCAGTAAATATTATTTTCTACTAATTAATGTATTCAAAATACATTTATAATTCATGATATATATTAAAAGGATGAACACACAATCCTACGTTCGTGGGCTGTCAAGGACTATGCTCCGACTGTTCCCCAATATGTTCAAATATTTAGACCAGAAAATAAACTACACGTGAAATTTGCTGAGTTTGTTGTATGTGAAGATGAGCTTAAATATGCTCTTCTTGCTAATAACTGCACATGCCCTGGAGCATCAACACTAGTAACACTTCTACTGCATACAAGTAGAGGACAGTAAGTAATACTTTTATAATAGAAAAGATGTAACAATGATAGTCTCTCTGTAAGACGTGCTGACTGCTAAGTAACATATTTTGTATAATTTGTGTACAGGGAAGGCCAGACTTCGCCTGAGGAATGGCATAGGCTGTATGGCAGATGTTCAGGAAACGAAATCTATCACATACTTTTAGGAGATAGTAGATTTTTTGGTGAATACGAAGGCAAAAGTTTCACATATGCAAGTTTTCATTCCCATCGAAAGTACATTACCACAATCAACAACAAACATAATTTAAACGGACATTATAATAATTAACTTCAATCTTAGGTTTGGCGTATCATTAGTGGGCGTGCGGCCGGCCGATTTACCTGAGTTTTATGAAGACACAATACTTTTAAATCCCGGGCCTAGGCATATAATGAAGAAATCCGATATATGTTATTACATTAGCGTTAATAAGGAAGAAAATTCATCGTTTGTGGTTTCAAATAATGGTTCTGCGCCTTCAAAACATCTTGATAGTATGTTGAACAATGGTGAGTTGATATTATTTACACTTTATCGGTACCAGTTTAGGTACACACCTTAATATCTTAATTTAAAATATATTTCACCTTCAGATAAGCCCACCGAAGTTCAAAAAACTATTAGGGAAAGTTACACGTTCCAAAACAAACAAACTGAAGAACCGACAATCGTAGGTAATCATTTGAATATCCCAAAGCCAATGGATATGAACCCGAATTTATTGAGCCCTGAAGTGCTGGGTCAAAGAAGAGGTGATGCCGATTAACTAAATTTATAGGGGAAAAAATCAAACTACTCTCTGTTTAGGTAGTCGCCGTCCAAGTATATTACCAGTGGCTGAAAATATAACAGGTTCGTCATTAAACATATCTGTACCTCCTCCGGAAGAAGATGGAGACGAAAGTGAAGATGAACTTGAAGATGAGGTTCCTTGGAGATCGCCGAGTGAAAAAATAGCGTAAGGATATACAAAATAAAATAAGTTAGAAATGTATGATATATTTTATAATTTTCATGCATTTTGATTTTGTGTGGTTGTTAGTATGCGCTGTATCCTTGCTTGAGGGTGATTACTGATTTGAATAATATAATTGACCGGTTATTGATCGAAGTCCTGAAATTAAAATTCACAATTACTATAACATACAATTATTATATATTGAACCAATATGTTGAAGTTAAATATTTTTGGTTTGTAGATTTGATTGGTTCAAAAAAAAAAAAAATGTATTATAACAAGTTGATTCACACAATGAAACATATAATTTCAAAAGTAGTTTAGTATAGATATTTATAATTTAGTGGAAAATGTAAACATTATCTCAGTAAATATGTTTAATAAATTCTTGGGTAAGGTAAATAAAGTTTGATGAACACATTGAAATAATATAGTAAACATTCCTTATCTTTATTTTTTTTTCTACTCAACAAAATAAAGTGTCCCTGGTGTATCAAAAATATAGTGGTAGAAAAATCTGGAAGAAAATATTTTTATGTTCCTTATTATACTTGTAAAACAAATATTTTAAAATACTTTGAAGCCAAAAAAAATGAAAAATACATAAAGTACATCCAAATTTAAACCTACATCAAATATATATGGGATTATTAATTTAAGTCACTGCGGAAAGTTTCTTGGCAGTATACCCTATACAGTTATTGATATTTCTTCAATTTTAACAATGTTTCCATAATGTTGTAGTATTTTTACTTTTTTATAATAGTCGCTTTCGATTTAATGTAAATTTATGCTATAAATATTGAACTTATACCATGATATATAAAATAAATTAAAGTTCTTAAAAGTGGAATAAATATATATGATGTAAAATCATTTCCCTGCTTTTAGTTCTTCTTATCTTATTTTTTTATTAAAAATAAGGCTAATTATTATTTATTGTCAAAATATTTGAAAGGAAAATAGCATATTTTGTTTGTAGTTATTATAAATATTATTAAGCTTAAAAATAACTACGATACCTTGAGTAACATTTAAAGTATCGTATGGAAAATGTACTAAAATAATGGCAAAACTAGTTATTATCCACAGGCGTAACATAATATTATACAAAACATAAAGACAAGTTAATGTTTATTAGTTTTACATATATTTTGAACAGTGTCTAATAGGTATGCCAGTCTTTATTAATAATGTCTACTAAATTAATTTTTTTATAAAAATATCTTTGACATTTTGACAGTAACACAATTATCTTACACATAAGTATTGTATAGTAATTATAATCACACCACGTTTTTCAAATAATATGATATGATATGACATAGGCTATTTTTAAAACTAATTTTTCTTTGTTTATAATATAAAGTGGTCATTTTTTTAGTACATATATTTTGAATTAATTATTTCATAATATGCCCCAATAGACATTTAATCAATGGAATCTGTATGGTGGAAAATATTATGTGTTGTGTATATAAGTATTTGCATTATGCGATGATTGAAAACTGAACAGTTTCTACTCGGTTTTCTACGGTAAAATATAATATACGATATTTTAAAATATTGTTTACCAGTATAGGACTTGAGTATAAGATTAAGTTATTATTTTTAAGTATAAGTTTAAGCTTATAATATTATACTTAAACTCATCTGACAAAAATTATTTAATAATAATTGCTCTTTTTCTCAATATAAACATTTCACAAAAATAGTTCGTGCGAAAGAAACAACGCTATTGTTAGTATTTAAGCATAATGGTAATATAATTCAACATTTTGTTTTTGTCCAAAATAATTCAACGCTACTGATTTCCATATCTGATTGAAATATTAATCAAAACTTTTTTGAATTTATTCTATTTTTATAGTATTTTTTCAATCGCTTACGAAACTCAGTCAAGCTTTAAGTTCTTGCAACATATTTGTATGACATTGACATTTAAATAGTAAAAACATTTTCCATAAATACTTGCATAATATAAAACTTACTTTTATCAAGCTCAAAAGTAATATAAAAAAAAAAACTTATATTTCCTCTTACCTTTCTACATTATATTTGAGTAAACCTTTGACTTAGTAATATTTTGCATGTCGATTTCGTTTGTACATTGTTTTTTGTTCGCATGTTTGTTAAAAACTCAGATTCCGCGTTACAGCGGATGGCGAGGAAGACGTTTACACACAGCCTGTCTGGCATGCTGAGTGGACCAGGCAAGTGTTTATACAACGTGATGCAATTCTGTTAAAAAAAATTTTAAACAGTCGACCCATCATAAATGTAAAACGTGTTATTTTTCGGTTACACGTTTTTTTTTTTAATTTTTAATTTTCTACCATTTTTATTATTTATTCTTTTATTTATATAGAATAGTCAAAGGGTTTCCACCAGTATCACCATACATAGGTGTCAGCCCCACATTGTGTTATTTATTAAAAGAAAAAAAACCACTGTGTTGTCTACAGCTCGCCCAGGTAAATATTATTATAAATATTATTTTTCTATGACCTATACTTCTATTATTATGTCTACTGTTTCTTTATTTAATGTTCAAGTTTAGATTTTTCATACAGGTTTTGTGCCTCATATCAGTATATTATCACACTATCCCAATAGTTATTAAGTTTTATTGGAAATTAAATTTATTTTTAAAACATTAAGCATATCATTTTAAACCCAAAATACAACAGTTGTGATTACAATTGTGATATTTTTTCCTAGGTAGGTACCATCTTATACTATGTTATCAATTTTCATTAATTAAATTAAGATAATTTGTAAGCCAAAAATTCTGAAACTAATATTGTATTAAATATAACAGTCAACTGGGTACTTTATTTTTGTACAATAATTAGTTTCCGAATCTTCTAAATTCTAATTACTTAATTACTTTAACTTAAATGTATTATTATTAAATTATTATACCAATTATAAAGTAAAGTAAGGTCTAAAAACAAAATTGAATTGTTTCCGTGTCCGAGTGTAATATATACTTTAATATACTATAATAATGTTTATAATTTATGTATTTATTTATTTATGGTTCGGATTTTTTTATTTAGCATCATAAAAAGAAACGACTTAAAATTTGCATAAAATTATTAGATGGTATATCAGAAATTAGTTTGCTAATTACTTATATTATATGCACAATTATCGAATTCAAATCAACAAACTTAATCAAATTTTAATAATAACAGGTATGTGAGCACTGTGCTTATCGAAACGCCAATGACTACAATTGGCAAAATAAAACAATAATTTTAGCTGCCGATTACGCGTCCAATGGAATTTACAATTTCATCATACCACTCAGGGCACACTTTCATCCGAAAACGTCCTTAAATCCGATCATCATACTATTAGAACGACGTCCGGATATTGCATTTCTAGACGCCATTTCATACTTCCCACTTGTTTATTGGATGTTGGGATCCATAGATTGGTAAGACTGTTTAACAATAATTAGTGTAGAAATAAAAAGAGAAAATGTCGAAAATATTTATGAATATGTACAAGCACAACAGTCGACAAGTCAAACTTACGTAAATAAGTATCGACTGGGCCAAAAATATTGAATAAATTACTACGCGGGCCGCATAAAACACCCTTTGAAAAAATATAAAAACAAATGTTTGCTGAAAATGTACATAATAATATGTATACCCAATTTCTCTCCCTCCGACACAATTGCGACACAAATGAAAATTGTATTTTTTTTCCTCTTTACATTCATTTAATTGTCGAATAATCCTGGTGCCGANNNNGCCGCGCATTTGACATTCCTGATATTATGTAGTGTACGTATTAACGTACATGACCTCTTTGCTTATACTGTAAATCATGTCATAAATCAGATACACTAGTGTTATATGCCGTGTGAAAATAAATAAAATATACAAGTAATATATATATATATATATACATGTAATATATACACACATGGCGGCGTCGTATATAGTAAAATACTATATTATATACATTGTTTAGCTCTGGATAAAAATGATTTCAACAAAACGTATTATTATAATATATATTATGTTTGTCATGTCTGATACTGACAGGATATTCAATACGCGAATAATCTGACAGTTTGATGAATTATTGAAAAACAAACTTACTATTATAGGTACCTATTTCATAGTTGTGGTAGTATATTAGGTGCATGGATTTATTATAAAAGGATAAAAAAAATATCTTAAAACTTGTATGAATCTTATAGGTAGCTGAATTTCGAAAAAATATGATTCGATAAAAATAAATCCTATAATAGTTTTATTCAAGCACATAATATAGGCATTACATTGACGAATATTGATAAATGACTTGTAACAGATACGTTATGGATATTACTTAATCTGAAGAAAAGACTAGGTAATAATTTTTCACAAAAGAAATATTAAATTGAATCAAATAAATAAATATATCAAAAAATAATAAAATAAATGTATCACAAAATTTAAATTTAAACTCTTCATATTATATAATATAGGTCACTTGTATACGGATATTATGTCATCATTTTTAGTTTAAAAACTACTGTTTTAAAGTCTTGACGATCATGAGGTAATAATGAAGAATCTCTTGGAGATCAAGCACAAACAATTGATGATCAGTATTACACACGAAAAACCCTAAAAAGCAGCATCGAACTTTCGGATTAGCACATTAGATAAATATTTTATAGAATATAGTCCCATACCATGTTTTCTTGTATTCTCATATAAATCGAAACCACCTATTATGTCAACGTTATTTCAGCACTCTTAACGAACCACAATTCCATGATTGAAGTAATATTATTATATATTCGCTCAAGTTATTACTTATTACCTATCCGTGAGAATAAGAAAACATAAAATCATAAAGAAAAATCAATCGAACACTGTATTATCTTAATTTAATTTGAATGTGAAGCAAAACGTAGCATTGCATAACTCAACCTAACTTAATTTAGTGGAGCTACTTGTAATTTTTTGTGTAATTAAATAAAAATGTCAAAATGAATTTAAAAGTTTAGAAAAATATATGGAATGCAATATGTTACGTATTCGTACGTTTTAAATAACAATTATCATAATATGTCAGACATTTTCTGACAATAAGAGAATTAATATTTCAGATTGATGAATGCATGGAGAAGTCTATAATTAAATTATATTTACTTGTACTGTTTACATAAAATTTACCGTGTTATTCTGCAGCATATTTATACGAGTTATTTATAGTTACAATAACATGAATTTCAGTTTGGATGATCTCTTGAGGGCTGGAATATTATTAGCAGAAAACGTAGTAGTTGTAAATAAAGAACTATCAAATTCAGCTGAAGAGGAAACATTAGCTGACTGCAATACCATTGTAGCAGTCCAAACAATGTTTAAGTAAGTATTTTCCCTCTAGAAAACATTAATATTTCAAAGTAATTTCTTAGGTATACTGTGGAAACTTGTTCCAGTTATATCAAATTGTTTTTGATCGTTCAATAATATATGTACATTATACACATCCAATTTAGCAATTTGCAATAAAAACTTTGTTTTTATTGAATACATAAAGTTGCCACAACCATGATAGTATATATACCTATTTGTAATTTCATGATTTTCACAAAAATATAGGTTCTTTCCCAACATCCGTAGTATAACTGAGTTATCTCAGTCATCGAACATGAGATTCATGCAGTTTAGAGCACAAGACACCTATGCGCTGCACTTATCGAAAATGGAAAAAGTAAGTACGATATTTTGAAACCAGTGCCCTTATTTCTCAGAGTATAGATTAAATTAAAAATAATCAAATACAGATCACTTCGTTATAAGTTGGCAATGCACACTGTAAGTATAAAAAAAGGCATAATGGGATGTAAATATACAACTGATATACATACCAAATTTTCAAATTCTAAAAATGAGGCCACTGACTCAAAGTGTATATTTTGATCAAGATACATTGTACAAATATCTGTTACATTATATATTTTATAATAAACATTAGTAATAATTATTTTAAGTGTTAATCGTTATCACTTATCAATTGAACATTGTCAGCATTCATTCAAAAACAAAATTAACATATAATGTTAATTATGTGAGCAATACTACGCACCCAAATTAATTTATGACTGCTCATTATAATATAATTATTTTAATAATATTTACTATGTAATTATGTGAGCTAAGCACGTAAACATTTTTGCTTATCTAAATATTTCCATACACAATTCTATGTAAAAGGTAAAAACATTTTATTTTATGTTTAAGATTGCTATACCTAATACAAAATTAGAGTAGCATATATCGGTTCAGAATATTAAAATAACTTTTGAAAGGAATTGTAAGAAATTTCATTTTTTTAAATCATATTATTATGAATGGAACCCTGTTAATAATTTAATTATTAAATTCTTTAAACGACGCTTTTTTAACATTTAAAAATGGTTCCAAAAATTATTAAATTAATAAACATTTTCTAAGTATAGGAAGTTACTTATTTAATGTAACAATAATATGGTTTTAAAAATTAAAGTTCAAATGTCTCAAACTGAAATGTTTTAAATTTATATTTGCTTACATACGAGAATAATTACTCATAGCTTCGAGTTTTACGTTTCACATAAATAAAGAAAAACGATACCAATATATTATGAATACAAAATATAACTGAATATTACACTATATTATTTCAAACATACAAAACTCGTATTTTATGCATATAAATAAGTATAATGTTTATAAGGTACAGAATATTCAAATTTATTGTAATAATAATACAACAACATTTGTTGATTTATATTTTTTTCTTCCAAATATAGCATGAAAAAGAAAGAGGCTCACACATATCGTACATGTTCCGACTGCCATTTGCGGCTGGCTCCGTATTCAGTGCCAGCATGTTAGATACATTGTTATACCAAGCATTTGTAAAAGATTATGTCATCACTTTTGTAAGATTGCTGTTGGGAGTAGATCAGGCTCCTGGTTCTGGTTTCCTAACCTCGGTAAGTATCCATTAACAAGAAAATGTTCTTAATTTAATTTTTGGAAGTGTTTCAGAACATTAATAACGATTAATTAAAAACACAAATAATTGCATAAACATAATAATTTAAAAAATTATCATTTAGAAATATTATACATGTAAAATACAGAATCTGATGACTTACGTAGCTCATAAATTTGTATTTTGTTTATTTTAATACCATTTATAATTATTTATATGTATATATATTAATGTGGAACAGAAAAAACAATGTATACAATAATAATATAACCATCAATGCTGTTTGAATAGATGAAAATTACAAAAGAAGACATGTGGATACGAACTTACGGTCGCCTTTATCAAAAACTTTGTTCTACTACTTGTGAGATACCTTTAGGGATTTACAGAACTCAAGACCTATCGAACATAGAATCACCACCGGTATGTGCAATTTACTCAATTAATACTTGTAGATTTTTCAATAATTTGTTTGATCTTCATACTAATTTCTTCACTGAATGCCAACCAATGTACACGTTGAGACTATCAACTTTCTAATTACCAGTTTATTCTTCTGTAACTTACAGGATGCATGTGGTACAGACTGCGATAAAATATCTGAGGTATGCATCTATAACTAACATCTATCAACCATTATGTATATTTATTTCACTAATGCTTTGTATACTCACTTGGCCCTAAACTCATATCGCTGGCTTATTATTTCCTAAACATAGGGTTCGGATCACGAAGCTTACATGCCTATTCCGACTAACTGTCTGCCTAATTGCCACAGGAACCAAAATTCTGTAGTGAGTACTTAAGTAAATAATAGTAAATTATAAATTATAAATTAACAAAGTTTTAAAAATATAACGAGAAATCCATTATCAACAAAAACTCGATAACATCCAACGTAATGGCTTGCTATACTAACTTTTTCATGGAAATCTATTTTAATTTAGCATATACGTACTTAAAAGTTTAATTAACTAAAAACCAAACTTCACATTTTATTTACATCAATTTTTAACAAATGTTAGTCTTAATAACCTATAAAAAAAAGAACTTGAAATGCCAATTAAAGAGGTACGTAAAAATGAACTAATAAAAAGACAACTCAAACTTTATAGTCACAACATGAATTTAAATATAATTTTCTATCATAATCTCAAGTTCTAAGAGCACAATATTTTGAAAATATAAAAAGATACGAGAAAACATGATATTATTACTAGAATTTGATTTATATAATATTTATTTTTATACTATGAAGTTAAAATCATACATTTTTTTTCAAAAAACATGATTGTATGTATGTATTATATGGAGTAAATAAATATTCAGATCTTTTTGACCGTTAGACCTGCTTGATTTGTTCAACACAACATCATAATTAGGTACTACCCAAATGCTAGTTTACAAAAAAATATGTTTCATTAGTCTTACAATTGGTGAGGAACGTAACACAATTTTATAGTAGTTTATATACTATATAAGGTATATAATATTTATATATTTTAGTATAAAATATCTTAATATTATTTAGTATTATATTTCGCATAATGTTGTATATTATGTGTTGATCTTGGAAGTCACTATCTTGAATGATGAAAAAAAAGTATTAATGCATGTCATAAACTTTATTTCAATGCATATTGTCAAAGATTGCTTGAGTCATATTATGCATTTTAACAAATATGATATTAATCTTCATAGCGAATTAAAGCCAATCGCACAATATAATTCTTCGATATATTACCTGTACTTGAAATCTTATCTCGAATGTGCTTAATGTATATGGTTGTGCTAAAATGTTATACATCTTAGTCTGATAATAAGTAGATTATATACCAACATTTTTCATAAACTATTTATAGTATTTAGATAGAACATTGAGTTGAGACAATAGAAGTATTTAAATGTAATAATAAACTGTAAAATTATTTTTAAAATCTACATTTTTATATTTATTTATAAACTGCGTGTTAACATTGATATAATATACATCATATTTGTCAATAGTTCACAGTCAATTTATCATGGACCATTTTTATTGCGCAATTTAAAACAAAACCTTTTTTTTTACTAATAATTATAAAACTGTTATTTTTAAATATAAGTTTAAATTGCATAAAAAGTAGACGAGCCACACAGACATTTTAGTAGATGAAAGTTATATGCGTCACACATATTTTCTGCCTTTAATTATAATTAAAATTAACTCAAAGATCTTCTTCTTCTCCTTCGCCCTTAACTCAAAGGTGCGCCAATTAATTAATACAATTAAATTATTATAATTTATAGTATAACGATTATTTAATATTTTGTTTTAAAAATTAGGGAAAAAAATGAATATTTAAAAGGAACAAATGGCTATATTTATTTTAGTTTGTCTATAAATTCTCAGCGAATCCCTAACCATTAATTGTCAGACAATAGTAATAGATATATTATATTATATTATATTATATTATATTATTATTTACTACCTGCTATTAACATAGACCCAATTTTTTGATGATTTTCAATATCAGTATAATATGTATTAGAACATCAACATTATCTTATTGTTTTTCTTGGGCATTAACAAGTTTAAAGTATATTTTAAATAACTGTTAAATGTCTTGAAAAAAAACAATTTAAATATCCCAAATGATGAGATTGTTAAATAAGTATTTAAAACACATATTGTAGTATTGAATACTATTAAATAGTACAGAAAAATAATTATGCAAGGAAAATAAAAATGAAAGCTCTTTCATTATATTTTGTAATCCTT
>PVMI01051501.1:0-10850 GCA_008528875.1 Aulacorthum solani
AAAAAAAAAATGTGTAAAAACAGCCCAAAAAATATAAATATGCATCGAAAAGCAAAAATGAACCTAATTTTTATATGACTAAAAAATTAAAGAATTAAAAATACATTAAAACGCAACATTCAACTACAATTTTGTATTTTTTTTATACATAGTTTCTATTTGTGTTGCATTTTGTTCACGAGAAGCTGAACTATTTTTCGAGTATATTTCGGAATTAGATTGGTTTAATGCACACGACCACGTACCTATAAATATATTTCAAAATGTGTGGTTTCTGGAAAATGCATAGACGTGTGTAGTTGTATATCATGCATAGATACAAGGTACTTAACACATCATGGTGTGCGCTTAACCGTCGAATAATAATAATTACAAGTTGTGGTCGTGCCGTGCACTGTTATTATACGTCGGGAACGAACTAGAACACACTCGCGGGCGACTATTATAATATGTACACACACCTCGTCTATACAATGTTATAGTATAATATTATGAGCCGAATCGCGTCGATCGCGACACAATTATTCAAACTAACAGAATAATATAATATAATATATGAGATGTACACACGCCCGGTGAATGGCCCGCGTAATTATATATATTTAACTAAACACAATCGACGGATTCGAAACGCGTCAGAACACATCGATTACTGTCTGGCTTTTTTTTCCAATACCTATCCACTTTGGATTTTTTTTTTTTGGTTTTCACATTTTCTCCCTCCATCCGTACGTACACAAGAGGCCATAACAGTTTCGTTTTACTTTTCGTGATTAATAGTGAGATACCGAACATCATCTGGCATGTCGAAACCATATATTATAAATATATCGATTCGGCAGCCATACATACGAATTATGTGTATAATAAATATACTGTATTATTGTATTTGCGGGCACAACCGACTATTTGACCATAGCAGTAATTAATTTTTTTTTAATAGGAAACCGAAATGTCTTATGGTACAAAATTCTAATTGAAAAAAACATTGATACCTATATGATATATACCTACCACTTGAGTTCCGGTACCGTTTTGAATGTTATAAAATGTATTATTCTGCATGTAACGTGCATATGATTAATTTTTAATTTAATGGATTTTAATTTATCGTTGAGCTTAATAACAACTTCTCTACCTAACTAGATTTGTATTTATCTCGTCTTGGCGTTTTATATATACGTATCTGTATTAAAATTAAAAATATATTGCTCTAAAAGGTCGGGCCCTTGACCATTTTATATCGCGAAGTGATCTGCATAATTTTTATCATTATTATTTCAAACATGTACGGTGTACCTATTCTAGTGTATCTTTAGTTATCCAATGGAAAAAAAACATTGCTCTAGGGGATTCAGAAATTATATGTACCTACTTACGTGAACGGAATTTATTTAACACAAACAGCTAGCTACGTATATTTATAAATCGAAATTCTAATTCGCCATAAGGTTATTGTTAGTCATTAACACCTTTAATAGTTTAACTATACCGATGATTTCCCCCGAGGACATACGCGGTTTTGTGTTTTATCCAAAATAAGCATAATATTATTATTATTATTATTATATTAATTACGTCAATCTAAAATTGTTTAATTCGCACAAAACATGGTTGTTTGATGAAACTTACAAAATAACTTTTCTTCTGACATTTGGCAATTAACACAACATAACAATATATTGTGCTACATTTCAAGTTTCTATGGTAAAGAACATTTTAATGCGTTTATTCAAACAACCACGCTCTGTCCGCGATTCAACAAACGCGAAAAAAAAAATAATAAACTGTCAATACAATATAGGTAGGTGGCATATAGTTTGTAATTACATTAGTTTGACAACTTCAAACAGTCGACAAAATGTCAAGGCATAACGGTTATTGGCGTCGAAGTTTTGAGCACAAAACTTGTGTCACTTCGCGGGCTTATTGAATCTAAAAAAGCATTTGGTAAATGAAAAACCATGGAAGATATTGAACGCGGGCCCCGCCGCCGTCCCGCCGTTGAACTTTTTTAAAGGGTTTATAGTGCTCGGGGGACAAATCTAGTACGAAACGGTCTTGTTTTTGGCACGATCGTCGGAATTTTTACTTGCGACAGATTTATTGGGGAGCCAGACACCCGTTCTTCACTCGGGTTCTAATAAGAAATTTCCTGTTGCCAATGATATGCACACCGGCCATTCTCTCTCTCTCTCTCTCTCTCGCCCCCTTCCCATCGCGCACACCGTCGCCGCCGGTACAACTCCCTCGCTCTATTTCACTCTCGCCCCGTGCGTGAATGTGTGTGTGCGTGTGTGTGTGTGTGTGTGAGTGTAATGTGCGTGAGTTTCTATCTTTTTTTTTTTTTTTCTTTACGCCCGGTAAAAATAAACCAACTGCACGGCGACATTCCATTCCGAGGTACACGCTAAAAATGCATCGTCCGCCGACGTCGTCGCCGTGCATATAATCTTGTCACACATATAAATCGTTGGCCTTAACTCGGCGGTATATTAACCATTCCTGTCTTAAAATATACAGAGTGATTTCCGTACGGCAGACGCTCGGTCCATTCTCCGCCGCCTCGCGCAGTGTACACTGCTATTCCTTCGGCCGTCATATTATTATATTATACGCTCCTACGCATGTATATTATTGTGCAAGCAGCTAATCGCAGATTATTAATGGTAATGATAACTGTACGCACTCGAATGAAAGTCTATAATATTATACATCTTGTAGAAACGGCGCGACGTTTAAATGTATAACGCGCACAGGGCGACCGTGCACCGTGATAAATTATTCATACCGATGTATCGGCAATTTACTTGAATTAACCGCACCCTGTATTTCTCGAAATAAGTATACGGACCATCGCCATCTCCGATCGTACAAAAGTTCAAAAGACTTCTGCAACAGTGTTCTGTAACTATTTTCTTTCGTACAAAACAAATTACTGCAGTTTCAAACATTTTCGTTTCACTTTTTTTTTTATAGATTTGCTTTACGTGTATGAATTTAAATCAGTCTGATTTCGCTTTGTTTTTTCGTTGAAAATATATTGTGTTCTCGGTGTATGAGAAAAATTACTTTCGGTATTATATAGTTATCATGCATACACATATGCTGCTTCAATACAAAATTCGTAATATTTTCCTTTTTCATCGTTCCGTTCCACACGCGCTGTCGTGTGTATACATATTGTATTATGAAGGTATGTAAAGTAGTGTTGTTTACCTATACAAAATTCAAAAATAGAAAAAACCTAGTTTTCACTAATCTGACCCAGTTTTGTTGAAACAAAGCACCGATGAGAAAAATGTAGAAGTATGCCATTCGATGATAATGTATACATTATTATAATAATCCGTCGCTTTTAAAATTCTCGCTTTACAATGTGGGGTACACGGCAGTGTTGTCAACGATTTTTCCAAATTGCATTCAGTTTTTTTTCGTTGTTCTTTTCGATACACATGCAAGACGGTCGCGCCGTTAGAATACGAAAAGAACAATAACGACGACGATCGGCCGATGATTTATCGTTCGGTTACGTGATCGGCAGACGTCTTCAAAACGGTTCCCAGACGCGATAATCGATTTATTTCGTAACGTCACCGAAAAACACTCGAAAATTATTATTATTTTTATTATTATTATTATTATATTATATCGATGGCGCAAAGCGAATTCCGACGAAACTTGTCGTCTGAACAACGACGGTAATATTTACCGGCCATTGTCCAGCGTGCTTTTCGGTTCCGTGTCTAATGCGGGGTTTCCAACCCCGTTTGGTGAGTCGGTGATGGGGGGGGGGGGGTGTGTGTAGGTGTCCCGCAATCGACCGTCCCGCGNNCTCGTTTTTCCACGCACACGCCGCACCGCCGGCACCTCGTTAGCGCTATACAAATCGACCAAATTCGTCTTATTGTCCGCGCGCCGTGTGCTTCCACGTTGCTGTGCACACAATAACATAATATTATACACACGGGTACGCGGCATAGGGTCCTGCTCCTCGTAAATATAATAATAATGTATAAATATATAAATAAATATATATTATTATTGTGGGCAAATGCTGCGGATCGTCGGGAGGTGCAGCGCGCGTGCGCGAGTCGGAACCGGTCCAAATATGGTAAATCGAGTTTATAATAGAGTATCGGAAGGGTTGTGCGCCTGTGTACACGCCTACGTATGTGTGTACGCTGTATACATACATATGTGTACGCGCATAAAATACGTACGGCGCACACGTGCGTTTGCGCGTGTGTGCGTGAAAGGTGCCGGCAGATCGGAATTCCTCTAGCCGGACCAATGGAAGTCCAGCATTTCATTCGGATGAGTCATGCCCGTACTACGCGAGTCGCACCGGTCCTCGCCCCGACCGCGGCGACGTGCAAGCCGTCGCGTCTCGTGATCATCTCAGGTGGCGCTACTAGGCGCACCGATCCGTCTGGTCGGTATTTCGGGTCCCGTCGCCGGCCGCCGCCGCGCGTATACGCGTTGCGTTATATATAGGTATATACTATTATTGTAATGGGTACGCATTACATTATATTGTTGTGATACCGCCCGGACCATTCAGTAAAACCGTGTCGGAGATATGGGATCGCCCAAAGTCATTGATATCTGCGGGGGAATCGCCATATCATTTGAATTCCACGAGTTCGGACCACCTGGTCTTTCGTTTCATCTCCCCGGAGAGAGACAGACAGGGAGAAAAACAACGTTCGGTTTCGGCGTACCACGGAGGTATACCATAACTCGTAGTGTATACCGATCGCATCATTCGCTCATTAAGGTGCTGCACGAAAATATGCATCCAAATGCACATGCACACCGCACATAGGTATACAATAATAATACTGTAAGCGTTCGCGGATTTCGTTATCGGAGTGAAAAAACTATTGAAATACGACCTCGAGTGACCTCGATTTAACATAACATTCGAAGCTTATTAATTATTATTAAATGCATTGGTCTAATGTGTTATTACTCGTAATAATTATAATTATTATACACCTAGGTAATAATAATTATTAAGACTATCGAAATATGATAAACAAAACATAATCGAACTTTAAGATTGTTATGTACGTTGATATACTATTACGATGATTATTGCTACAATCTGAATAGACTAACGAAATGAAACACAAGTGCAACTAGGAAACGAATATAATAAAGAAATTTAATCTCTGCTAGGCTAGGCGGGTAGAAAAAAGTAGGAAATACGTGTAGATACCCAATACCTGCCTACATAAAATACGAATAAATTAATATAAACATATGATGTTTGAATAAATCTACAACGGGTGATATCGGTGGTATTATTTAAATTTTCTTTTAGTGCACATAATTTTGTGTTAGCCGTAAAAACCCTGTCAAGGACTTGTCCATTTTCAGTCAATTTAAGAAGAAGTACCTCCCATAATATTGGGTTTTAATTTTTAAATGTACGTGTAAAGTGTACATCTTACGAGGTTCAAATGACGCCATGGCGGTATGATAATATACACAAAATTATAATTTTGATTCCTTCGTTCGGTATGTATCCTGTTTAGTAGGTGTAATTGCCATATAGTCATACGCATGATGGTATCCAAATGTGAAAGAAGATTAAAAACAAAAAAGCGGAAACGGGGGAGCGACAAATTTACAAAAATGACATATTGTCCCAAAATCATCGAGACAACAAGTCCGCGAGAGAACAATAATACCCTGCGGGATACTATTATACTGCAGAGTTAAAGATATATATTATACAATAAATGCGTGTACATAATGTTTAAAACTATCTCAATAAGTGGTGTTCGATCGTCATGTGTAAATGTAAAATCCCACTCACGTTGTTTTGTATATCGGAAGCGTGGTTCATCGCGTACATGATGGCTTCGGATATCCTCGAGTGCAGGGATCTGAGCAGGTCCTCCAGACACACCGACGACTGACCGTTGTTGATGGCCGACACCAGCCGGTCGACGGCCTCGTAGTATCCGGTCCAAGGAGCGTCCAGGTGCGCCGTCTCCCTGGCCAGACACCCGCGGATCACGTTCACGCACAGCCCGTGACACGGTTTCGCGTCCTTGCCGTCGCACCACGAACACTGTCTCATCCGGGTCAGAGCCGCCGAACACTGTTCCGTATTTCCGTAGCCCAGCCACGACCGGGAGTGCTCTTCGTCCACCAGCTGGCCACCGTATCTACACCACACAGTGATATTGTTAGTAAGTCGTTATTGCGCCCAACTGATGAAATTCAAGACTTCATTCACATCGTTTCAAAATGTACAGTTTCAAAAAGGTCATGACTTACTTAAAAACAATGACATCAATAAAAAACCTAAGGCGGGGGTCCTAGATAATAATTTTACCTTTAAATTTTATTTCGGGTCAGTTCACTCTAAAATCAAAACTAACAGCACACTATCGAATCTGGTTGCACGAAAATTTGCTGTGCCGTACGTGTGTAAGACGGAGACAACAATAGTACGGGTACGACGTCCTCTTAATATTATACGAACGGTTTGCTGAACGCATAATTATCCATCGGTGTCGGGGACGGAGACAAACGAACACAGTGTTTGGCAGTAATCAGTCGAGAGTGGTAAGTTACGCAACCAAGATATATTATATTAAGATTCGTAACTACATAGTAGCTTGTAATAAATTACGTAATTTGAAGTTTTAATTAAAATATACGTGAAGTGTATCTTACATAGTTACATTTAAATAAGAAATAATTGCAGGACGATATCAAAACTATGTTTTCAAAAATTGAAATATTTTATGTAATGATAATAATTACGAAATGAAATTTGATATTTTTTTAACAAAAAAAACGATAACACTATTTCCTATTTATTTAATGTTTTTACGGAACTATTCGATCAAACGTGTTATTTCATACACTGACTATTATATATAATAGGTTTATATATATATATATATGAAATATTATATATTATATTATATGAAATATTATTATGCTCTAACCATAGACATTAGTTATTACTTACCTACTGTTTTAGTACATTTTATAAAAATAAATTATTTTTTGACCGACGTTTTAATAAATTTCAATGTTAATAGTTAAATACTATTAACATTAGTTTAAATTATTGCTATAAATATTAGTTAAAACTTACATATTACATTTTTCTCAGGAGAATTAAAACACATAGGATGATTAAGTGACTTGTAACTTTCAATGTAACTGTAGCTTATATAACCAGTTACAACTATAGTCGAGTAACTAATTCATCTCTGAACTTAAGTAAGGGTAGTCGAGATTATAAAGCATTATTTTGGAGTGATGGGTACATAATATTATAATACATTATATAATTTCACTTAGTATATGGATCGTATTATTATGAAAATTCGAATCGATATCGAAATGGAAACAAAAATGCTCCAGGAATCGAGAGAAAAATCAAATACAAAACTATCGTTATCGCCCATTCGTACCTGAGCGCGTGTACGAGTACGTTGGTGGCGGCAAACGTCCTGGAAATGTCCTTGGCCAGCGTGTACGGCACGTCGCCGAACGGTTTGACGTCGAACGCTTTGCCAGCCAGACACTGGACGTAATCCTCGTCGAACTCGGTCGCGCCGCCGTCCGGTCTATCGGCCGCCGCGGCCACCGTCCGGTAGACGACCGGAAACAGGTCGGCGAACAGCCGGGAAGCCGCGTCCTCCAGGCTCGTCGCCGGGGTCGTTTCCGGGTCCTCGTGCACGTACCGCGACAGCCGCCCGTAAAACACGTCCAACGGGCCCGAGGCAGGTCCTTCGATGCTCGCGTACACGTCCGCCAGCACCCGTACCGTTTTGCTCTTGGACTTCCGGATCATGTGCGTCATGTGATCTGAAACGATAGTTTTCAAGATATAATGATATATACATGTACGTGTAACATGGGTGTATAATATGATATATTATTATATTATTATACATATATTATAGTGTCACGCACGTTCTGCGGTGAGTGTATAACTACTGAGGTACCTAGGCATCACATACACAACGTGTCTGAGTAAAGCAGAGAGGACACATCATGACATATTCAAGTTTCTATCGGGAAAGACAAGCAACTCAAAATCTCTGAGAAAATAGTTGAATTACAAATATCGTCATATAATATCACGAAGTAATACATCATAAAATACATGAAATACAAATATTTCTATAATCGCTCAAAAAGAAATATTTTAAAACTTTGTAGTTACTTAAACTGTCGACTGCAGGTCGTGGACGTGACGTTTTACTTCAAAGTTCAAACTACTGTATCTACATTTTAAGAAAACTCGTTTTCTTATAAATAAAATAATAATTAAAACGACATAATAATATATTATACAATAGATAATGAGTCGCAAATGTTTTATTTCATTGCAAATTTAAACTTCATATTGTAAATTATAAATTCAATTATTGGAATATTTGAATTTAGTGTTATGTTTTATTATTTTTTTTTTTTTGCTGGAATACCATCTCAGTTTGTAGCGAAAATATATCATTGTTTCTAAAATGATTGCAAAGCTGGTTCAGGAATATATTATTTTGCTTTCAAGGGTCGGTAAGTTTGATGGGCATCTCGTGGTTTTTCTGAATTTGAAATGGTAATTGGTGTGATATTATTCCGACAACGAATTCACTTGTTTCAATTATTCAAAGTCGTTGTCTGATACACAATAATTTTATAATTCGCGTCGACGAGTCCGAAACACTCTCGCGAAACAGTGGCGGGCTTGCGTTTAATACGCATTCGATCGCCTCTGATTTCGAAATTCAAACGACCCTGTATAATGTATTATAATGATATGAGGTCGTGGCGGTAAAGTGATACCTTCTTTTTTTATTATTACTACGGGGGAAGAGGGGGGGATGAACCGTCGAGCGATTTGATGCGTCTCTGCGGTCTGTATATTATCCGCACGCACGCACGTGACTGAATATTAGTATAACACGTTATTATGCTGTTACACTGATTTAGTTACATTCATTATTTCAGTCGGACCTATTGATATCCACACGGCGAAGAAAAACACATTCGAATCTCTATTCATTTTTCTAGAGAGAAATCCGTCAAAAATCGTAATTGTAGGTACTCGATCTCAAAGCAAAAAAAGAAACTAGTCCAAGTCGAGAACATTTTAATCCTATATCGTTATAGGTGTAAATTATACACCTATAATAATAAAAGAAAAAAGGTACACCTGCTATATGTATTTAAGGCTTCAGAAGTGGCTGTTATGGTAGCAATTAACAGTACTCAAATACTTAACAGCACTGCCCTCGACTATAATAACGAAGATACAATAAAAATATAATTTGCATATTATACATTTGCATAATTTGCAGTTCGCACAGACGACGAGTAGAATATTTGAATCGAGCATGAAAAAAAGGCAGAAATAATTACGTTCATATATTTTTATTACTCCGCTTTGATTTCGAACAACTCGACACGGATTTGTGTAATGGTGAATATATAATTATTATGGGTACCTACCTATATTAAAATATACGGATCATCAGCTAAATTCGTACTCGTTTTAGCTTATTATTTTTAATGTACTTTTCAAAGATAATGTACGATTTATAATCGCCAACGCGTATCTTGTAAAAAATAATAATAAAATATATTGTAATGGAATAACTTATACAAAATATATTAATTTCCGTCTTCTGTGCGTAAAATATTATGTACGTACATTATATAAACTAATATTAAATTAGCACAACGATCGTAAATGTACCAATATTATGGACAAGCGAAAATATTACGATATATTACACACATGCGCGATCTTCAGCAAATATAATTCGTATCTGTAATTACTAATTAGGTACATCGCATAGACGATTACGCTCACATTAAAGCGTCGAACTTAATGGATCGTATAATCATTTCGCGATGAATCCGAGTTGACGAATCCGACGACAATCGAAACGATTGATGTTATATCATATTGTCGTTACATATATTATAATGATTATGTAGGTCAAGTCTCGGCGACACATGTTGTGTGCACCTCGGTGTGTCAAGCAGTAGCAGCAGCGGTTGCACATCAGAAAGTACTTTTATAATATTATAATATGCATTTGCCGGCTAATCGACGACGGATATATACACCGTCGTTGTAAGGTATAATGTGGTATGTATTATAATATAGTATGGTATAAGGGGTGATCCGTTCAACTTAATAAGACACACATTACTCATATTATTTTAGAAAACACTAACATTTTTTAACGTATTTATTTTTCATAATTTTAAATAATTACAATAAAACATTTTAAGAAAAAAACTATATTTTTTACTATTTTTCATAACTTTGTACATTCTAAATATCCTACTCTGCAGTAAAATAATATTCGGCAGACTCAGATCTATAAAAATCACATTTTAGACAAGTAGTGAATTTGAAATAACTTACAATTATTTTAACTTTAGACGAGCGGAGTAGTAAAACCAACATCTGGCCTAGTACCTCCACACTAATCCACTTCGCTAAACCTAAACTTTAAATACCTACTCATAAGCTACACGTACGATATTCGATTTTTGTTTATCGAAGTAGGTAGGTACTCATAAAAATAAGAAATTAAAAATGCATGTGTTTTTTAACTGGTGTCGTCAAAAAAGGAAAGAATTAAAAAAAACGATTCAGTAAAAATAGTATGGTCTTTTAGAAAAACAACTTGAAGTTGTACGTGTAAAAAAAAGGTTTTTTCAAAAAACGTTAATAGTTTTTGAAATAATGAACGTCTTACGTTAATTGGATCACCCTGCTGTAAATAGATGTATTATTTTTGGAATCGGATTGTTAACGCACTTATTCAGTAAGTGTGGTGTACTTAGTGTAT
>PVMI01051508.1:0-13306 GCA_008528875.1 Aulacorthum solani
TAAATAATTCTAAGGTATATTAATATCTGTGTATCTAATTAATTAATTGTCGAGAATAATTTTCACACAAAGTTTCATTAAAAAAAAAAATTGATTTTCCACGGAGATACAAGGATGATACGGGGCTTTTGGGCACACTGTATAGTGTATAGCATATTATACACTTTATATTGGTGTCCAACCTGCGGCCTGCGAAGGTATTTTTTTAACCCGTTACACATTTTTGAAATAAATTTAAATATTTAAAAAAAAATTAAAATTTTCACCTAATTTTAATTTTTAATCTTTTCAATGGTCAATAAAATATGAGAAAACAAGTCCAATGTGTATACCTACTTTGTGTAACAAAATTATAATATTGAGATAATTCGTACTTTCATATTTGGTAGCCCACTCGAAGATAATTGTTTACCAAAGTGGTCCGCCGACGAAAAATGGTTGGGCATCACTGTTATAAACTGAATAAGGATAAATATAGATAAATATGTATAGAAGAGAAGGCTTTATGGCTTTACTCCTTTACAATATAAATATAGAATAATATAATAATATAAATTATTATAATATATTATTATGACGGCGGTCGGCGACAATATGGTCGGTAAGCCGCGAGTCTCCGTCACCCCTCCACTAATGATCATTAATTGTCACGCGACATGCACTCGCTTGTGGTTCGATTCCGCCAATACGGCAATGCCGATTATCGTTTATTTATAATATTGTTATCAACAGGCTCCAGGCTCGGCTAGGTGGCCGTTGCTGGCAGCTCGCTCAGTGTACTGGCACAGTCGGCGTGGTCCGCACTTGGAGATTTTGCTTCTACTGTAAGTGGATTTCTAAATCGCCTTCTTATATCGTTCATTGTGAATATTAATTACTGTATAGAAAAACAAGTGTGTTTTCGTGTGTCGCCCGTTTTCCACGTGTTTGTATTTCGTGCACTGACGTTGATGGCCGACACAGCCATCATCGGACGGGGTCGACGACGCGATATCGACTACCGCAATCGACCCGATACCGATCGTCGAAGCCGACACGATACTGATCGTCGCAGCCGATCCGAAAACGGTCGTCGCAGCCCACCCGAAAACGATCGTCGCAGCCGACCCGAAAACGGTCGTCGCAGCCGACCCGAAAACGATCGCCGCAGCCCGTTAGCCACCGACCGCCGCAAACTGTCTCCGAACCGCGACGTCCGCCCACGTGAGTATAGAGTCAGCAGACTATATGTACATTGCACAGTGGCTAGACGAAGGGGGTAACCGAGAGTCGGACAAACAGCTGCCTCAGAGTTTCTGAAGGTTATAATTCGGTTATAATTTAGTAGTAGTTACGAAGTATTTTAGAATTTACTACAACAGAGTTAGATGATGACGGTACAGTAATCAAGAGGACGTTTTACGGACAACTGTTGTTTCTGTCTTACAAGTGCGTAACATTGCAAATTTTACCCTCAGCAGATTGCGTTTAGATCTATTACCTAGTTAAAAAAAAAATCGTAGATAATAATCTAACCTTTAAATTTATAAGAGGTCAATTCACTCAAATTTTTAAGCTTATGGAGCTAATCGTGATCTGCTAAGCGTTAATTGTTGCCAGGTTACGCACTTGAAGATGGAGACAGCAAATGCCTTCATATATGCCTTTTAATGTCTTCATCAAATTTTGGGTTAGTTGATAGAATGTTAGACTAGCCACTAAAAAAAATTTAATTCGCTACGCTGTACGCACTATCCAGACATTGGTTACGGAAAAACCAAACGTGTCTGTTATGGATCGATAGCCACCTTGCGCCATTTCGATCTTTCAAACTTGTTTTTTCCTCAATAAGACTATATTAATATTCTTGTAAAATGTGAATAGACGTGCACCATGGCTTCCCCTACGGAGCCAGCGGCTTTTATGTCTTAAGGAGATTTCCTGTCTCTACAGCACACGTTCTACATGGTAATTTAGGCGTGCTTTCTTTCCAATGTACCGTGTTGAATCTAGTGAAGCAATAACAATTTTGAAAAAAAGAATCGACATTTTAGTAGTATTAAGATTGACTTTTCAACATTTTTGATGTTTTCTCAGCTAAACATAGATACTCTACAACTATAGAATATACATACTCGTTTCTTGTCGCTTCTTAGTTTAAATCGACGAGATTTAGTCCTAACTATAGTTTTCATAAATATTTGTCACTCTCTGTACCAAAATTGATACATCTATTCCAATTTGTTTTATAAGTATCCTTGTATTGAGGGCTAAAAAAATCCCATGTGTTAATGTGAAAAAAAGCACAAAAACTTATCAGAATGTAATGAAATTACGAGTGAAATTATAATATAATATAATANNTATTATATAATTAAATGCTAGTTTGGATTATTTTTTATAGGTATAACTCGAGGTATAACTTAAGTTAACCTAAGTTATAAGTGTAACAATACGTCATAATACATTATGCAGTACCCAACAATATTATTGATGCGTGTTGGTTTTCTAACTCGCCGGAATAAAATAACAGTAATACTAAATTAATATTTAAATAGTAATACCTATTTTTGTTTAAGAATTGTGTACATTAATTATACTTTATAAACATGTAAATAAATATAGGTACCAAACTAATTGGTCGGGAGAAAATATAAAACAAATACTAGGAAATAATATTATGTTATTTATATAGAAATAATTCCATCGAATATATTCTAAAATTAACAGTATAAAGAATTATTGTTGAGTTATTTTTAAACATTCATTCAAATGTTGACTTAAGATAATTTTTTTTTGTTGATTTATTACTTTATTTACAATACCTATTAATTTTATTTTAGTAAATTACTAAATAAAATGCACTATAAATTTTAGATTCTGAGCGGGGCGATGAATTTATTGATTTTCAATCATGTGTTTTTATTTTTTTTTGTGTCTGTCATCACGTTTTGTTACAGTGCTTCGATTTTCTTCAACAACATCTTTTCTGGTAAGAAAATAAATCTAGTTGGTACTCTGCGGGGGGGGGAGGTCAAAAGTGAAAAATTCCCAATAGTTTTCAAAAGCGGCAGTAAAAATAAACGAAAAATTAAAGAAAAACTAATTTCTAACAAAACCGATTTCGGTTTTTGATGTAACTCTAAAAAAAAATACTTTAGATACCTACATGACATTTTCACAGAATATTCGCATATTCTATACTCCATAACATTTTCGAAATATTTCAACTCGTTTTGGGCTGTCCACTGACATCATTTTATATGGAAGTATTGTGAAGTATATGAGCAAATTGAGAAGTACTTGGAAGTACTTGGAAGTACTGGGAAGTACATGGTAGTATTGGGAAGTACATGGAAGTACAAGGAAGTACACATGGTTGGAAGTCTGGTGCACAAAAAATTGACTTGTGGTTTACCCTACAATTTTTTATTTTCAGTTTTTTTAATATTTTTTTTCTATATTTGTTAAAAAAAATTATCTATTGGGCCAAAAAGCTTGAAAATTTAATACATAGGTACAATTTTTTTTATAAGCAATTAAAGTTCAAATTCTGACAAAATTCTTATCACTCAAAAATTTTGATAACTAGGGGTTAAAAATGTACGAAAATGTATTACAAAGTAGGTTATTCTCCCAGTTATTCTATAACCAAAAAGTCTAAAAACATATAGGTAATCACAGTTTTTTTTAAATATTTTTTTTTTATGTTCAAATGTGGACGAAATTACATACTTAATTAACTAAGGACAATGATTTATGTTATTTTGTTGTAAATTGTTGTCATTAATCTCCACATAAACAGATTAACAAAATGATTATACTTATAGTTTTTTATTTTTTTTATTTAAGCTTTCAATATAAAATTATTACAGCTTAACAATTAAAATAATGACAACTAAATACTTATAGTTATGGCCATATAGGTTTATACTACTCTACTATTTCTTAATCCTTCTCACTTACCCCAACATTGTTATCTGTTTATTGTTCTTGATTTTTAAAATTTCAAAAATTGCTTTGTTCCTTCGGTTTGTTCCTGATAAATTTATTAAACCTAACTAATTAGGTACAGTTAACAATTTGTTCAATAGACATGCATGCAACTATCCATAATTCTTTTTTCATATTTTTGCATTTCTAATAGGTACCTATGTTTTTATTAAAATAAGAATGGACCTTATTATAACTACCTACTCAATTATTTATTTTTGAAACTTCTATAAAAAAAAGTTGGTATTATTTAAATAGTATCGTGTTATGTGGCCTTATGTAGCCTGTGTCCTGTAATCATAGGTACAAATATGAGGGAGGTTTTAGGGGCTAAGTCTTCCCTACATTTCCTTATTCAATATTGTGATTATGTTGGTTCTATTTTATTTTCCTTGTGTGTCAACTAATTTGATGACCCTTTTTTTAAACTTAATAATTGTTACACCCAAAGCTTGAATGAAAAAAAATAAGCCAAACACAACATTATTGAAAAAAATTAATGTACTAGAGTATTATACACTTAAAGTTTAAATAGCACATCATTAGGTAAATAAGTATGTTAAACAAATCCTGAATTTATAAAAATAAAAAGTATAAAAGTATTAAAGTTGTACCTTTACATGCATTTTTAATGAGAAATTTGTTGCTAAATTTTATTGGCATATTTTATTTATTACGATTCAATCCTTGGACTGTATTCTAAGTACACATGCTGCACTTGAATCTATTCCAAGATGATTCCTTACAGTTGACTTAATTGAATTCATTGAAGTAAATAGCTGCTTGGACACAAAAGTTGATCCAAACATTGTTAATAAAGAAATGTTAGTTTTTTCGTTGAAGCAAATAAATTTGGAAGACTTTTCCACTAAATAAGAATAACATTTTCACAGTTATTATTTTCCAGTTCATTATTCAAATTAATAAATTAATTTCTCCTAATATTGCTTTCCTTAAGTTCTATTACCTCTATTTCTAAATTTTCAATATTCAACCGCTTAAAAAAACTAAGTTTAAGTTTGTCAAATTTAATTATGTGTGGATTTATTAAAAATTCTTAAGTTGATTCTTGGCGGCAAATTGAGAAAATCTGCTTGAAAACAATTCGGATGCATTTTCTAATATTTTACGTATTTTATACTTATTATTAATTAATATAATTGGATAAAAAAACTTTGAATTTATTTAATGCTTTTTTAAATAAGAAAAATATTTAAATTTGTGCAAAAAGTTTCAAATTTTTTTTTTTATAGTTGTGTGTCTAAATTCGCCATCTCTGGTTTATAAGTACCTAATGTAATAGTTATTGTATTGTACTATTTTGGGTCAAATTGGGAAGCACTGTAATAGTAAAATTGTGTTTATATGTTGTGAACCTGAAGATTTTGTTGTTAATTCTGTGGAACATCAGTAATTAGTAAGACCTAACTATAATTTTGAATTCATTATTCATTAGAAAATTAACGGAATAAAAAATACCTTTTTAATTTTATTTCAAAAAATGTACACAAACATAATATTAAAGTATTATTTTAATAACATTCTTACTTGAAGATGTATTATATGTGTTTATTACCAAATAAAAATGAGATGTATTTTACTGTAGTTTTTATATAAATTGTGATTTTTTAATCATGCCCATCCTATTTTTATGCTTAAATTATACATACATTAAAATTCAGATATTTAGAATTTTTAAATACACTTAAAGACCATTTTTCAAATCATTGAAATTTTCTCCATCACTTAAGCATGATACTGCGACAAAACAAACTTCAGTTTTTCAAATAGGAACTGCCCTTTTAATTTTTAATTATTAAACAGATATTTTTTTTGAGAATTTTGATGTATCTAAATCAATATTCGAGTTAGTAGTTTTCGAGTTGTGTAACTTCATGTTTTAAGGATAATATGTTTATGTTAATGGGTTAAGTTGAGGGTTAAGTAGATAGGGTGCTTAGACAATTTGAAAAAGTTATCAATTATTATAGATTTATCAATATGAATAATTTGTAAAAATTATCTAAGTATAATATATAATACATCCAATATTACATTTAGTTTTTATTTTCATAAAACCATTTTTAAGGATTATTATTCTTAGTATAAACATTTTAATAACTCGGAAACTACTCATTAAAATTTTGATTTAGATACATCAACATTTTCAGGAAAAATCGAGAAAAAATTCATCTAAATAATTGTTAGAGAAAAGGGGATTCTTTTTGAAAAATAGAAGTTTGCATCGCCACAGAATTCTTCTTAAGTAGCACTATAGATATCAGAAATTTGAAAATATCAAATGTCTTTGGTCTACTTACAAACTTTAAAAATCAGAATTTGAATAAATGTAGGTACTATTAAAGCAGCGAGTATTGAAAGGAAAAATGGGGATGAGCATGCTTAAAAAATCTCCCTGTCTTTGTTTAGTTTATGTTTCAAGTATAACTATTTATGGAATCTATGACACTAATTTTTAGATAGTAAATATGACAATAAATGTACTTCAAAACCTGACATTATTCAAAGAGGTAGATGCTATCCACATCGTCAAAGTTATTATCAAAATGTTTCATTCAAACGATACAAGCATGGAGATAAAACTATTTGTAAGAACTGGGATAATAAAACCGGCTTGGTTCAAAATCAATTGGATGTTGAACTTTCAAAACATAATATACCATCCAGAAATAGTATTAATCAAAGGTATTTAAATATTTTTTTTAATTTTATATTATTTTAATTAATTTTAACCTTTGTAAGCTATCTATATCTGCAGATATTTACCAAACCGATAATTATCGACAATTTTAACATGAGTAATTAATTAATTAGTATTATAACAGTAACAATGATACTTATGGTTGATTAGACATAATACATAAAGTGAATGAAAATGTGTAAATATAATATAATACTATTATATTACATAATTTGTTAATATAATGAGCCATACCTATAATTTAATAATACTGATAATATTGTAATAATTAACTAATAAATCTTGTGGACGGCCGCGTTTGAGGCGTCTTTGAGGTGGTGACTGGAATAGCTACGTAAGCTAAATATAACTGCTGTGCTTTTTGAAACGTTGATTGGAATTTTCCTGCTTTGATACCATTTTGAAAGTATATTAAGGTGATCTTGTAAGTTGTTTGTTATCGCTTCAAGATCTCGGGATTCGTTATAAATTGTTGTATCATCTGCGAAAACGGCAATGTACTGTGGTATGTCAGATATAAAAATATTGAAGACTAAAATATACTGAAAATACCTTGAGGTACACCAGCAGAGGTAGGCTAAAGGTCAGAAACTTGGAGATGGTGTAATTTATTTTGACTAAGAATTGTCTGTCAGGTAAAAATGAGTTAATACTATTAAATAATTATTTTGGTGTATTGAAGAATTTTAATTTGTATAAAAGACGTTTGTGACAATTTTTTGTAGAACTCTATAGATACTTCGATAAATCATAGAGCAAATAATTTATAAATACAGCACCGGTATGGCAGTAATTTTCAAATTAAGTACTGATATGCTCCGTTGTATGAAAAAGCTGTTGTATTGTCGAGTGGTTAGATCTAAACCCAAATTGGAATTTTAGAATATGATCTGAGCTATACAAACAGTTTTGTTACCTAATGTGTATAACTTTTTCGAATATTTTTGATGAGGGGGTTAATAAACTTGTCGGTCTATAGTTAGTTATTTCCTTTCCTGGTTTTTGATTAGAATGACTGTTGATATCTTCCAGTTGAGTGAGAAGTGTCTAACGCGTAGCAAAAAAATAATGAGATCTTAAAGACGAGTCCTTTGGCATGAAGTTTTTTTAAACATGAGATTGGTAATGTGGTCGTGACCTAGGGATTTTTTATTAGGTAATTTTTTGACAGTGAGCTTAATTTCATTTGGCGTAATATAACTTACATAACTCATACGTTCTTAAACTGATTAATTAATCAGGTAGATTGAACGGACCTTTTGTTCATTATTTATACTAATAATTTGATTGGTAGAAAATGTGCTGTGTAACATATCTGAAAAAAAGTTACATTTGTTTGCGTCAGATATCACTAGTTGATTTTCTGCACACAGAAGATGAGTTATGTTTATTTCTTAGTTCAATAGTCTTTTGTTCGCATTCCATAAATTTGAATCACCTGGGTGTATATTTGACAAATAGTTGTTATAGGACGACACATGTTAGTTTTGTAGGGCTGTTTTCAGTCTTTAGTGATTTTATTTAATGACTTTTATTCTCCTTATTTCTTTTGTTTTGTCAAATACGTCTAGTATGGTGTTTGCTTTTGATTAAGGAAGGTATATGTTGTGGTGAAAGCCGATGTTTTGTGTATTAATGTTGCGTGGGTTTAGAGCAAGCTCTCGCGGTTTTCGCAATGACTGTAGTAATAGGTGTTCGGAAATTTGATCAACTACTTGGGTCGTTGGTGTAGTTTTTGGAATTATTAAATTTGAATTTACTTGATCAGAGAATATATTCCAGTTATATTTACTTTTAATTAACAAATTGTTGGACTAATAAGAATGTGACGATAAGAATTTACTGGTATGTGTAGAGCTTTGCGAGAGTTTCTTGCATGCATGTAAATGGAATTGATTGTATTAATAAAATATCTAAGATATCTGGTAGTCTATTAATGTCCGTAGGAAAGTAGGTAGGATCATTTCGTGCACATATTGTGTAAGTATTGTTGGCATTAAAAGTGTAAAGTGTGACACCGTTCGGGTTATTGATACCACAGCCCCAATAATTAGTGTGTTTAGAGTTTATAGGTCTCCGGCAATTATACTTAATTGAATTGTGTGGTTCAGTACTTTATCGTAATCAGCGATATGGATTCTACAACTAGGTGGTTGATAAGCACTTATGAGTCAATCAACCTATAATAAAACTTGATGATAAGAACATACTAATCTGTGTTCGCATGATAGTTCAATTTTTAAGTCAGTTATGAGCATTTTTAGTTTACGCGTATTATATACGTATATCTTGCTCAAAAATTGAACTATCATAAAAAAAAAATACTATAAAAACCAACATATAAACTCAGATAATTTTTTTACCATCAAGTTTCACAAAAGTGGATCCTCTCTAATTTTTAAACTAACCAAGGTTATACTTGATAAATCTCGGAAAAAATCACCTCCAAAAAAATCCTACCAAAAAATATTTAAATATAAATATGAACACATGTATACATAATATAGTGTGTTATAAGTTATAATAATATACAATTATAAATTGTTTATATTGAGTCATTAGGTAGGTAATCATATATATAGAACCTACTGTCAAAAAACATCAGTCTTATTGGTGTATACTATAACTATTACTACAGGTATATATTACTATACATTTATACAAAAATTACACAACTATAAAAATAATAATATAATAAGTCAATACAAAATAGGTGGTATTATAGTTCATATTATATTAGTTCGTTGCTCAAGTTTAGTAGAAGGGGAATGGATATACACCAATAGACTACCTGTCAATAAAGGACATTTTTACTGCCCAATTATCGATAGGTAAGCATTTTGACATTTAATATAATTTATATAGTTCGGTACTTACTACTTACCAATATAGTTTATGTATTAACCAGTTAAAAAATGGTATAGTCAAATGGGTATATTTCCAGTACTTAAAAAGATGTAGTACTTCATTGTGTACACTTGAATGCTTTTTCAAATCATAACAATGAAATATTTTAAAAATAATACACTCGCATGGTCTTTTTTCCGTTACATTTTTTTTTTTTGTTTTTTCTGTAGGATTTTTTTCTGCTTATATGCCATACGTGATCTGCAGAGTGTAAATTTGCTATTTCACGCACTTGTAAGACCGAGGCAACAAATGCCACCAGAGTGTTAACTATACTGCTACGACTTCTAGACACTCGACCGGTTATAGGCATTTGTTACTGAATAATTATTAATTTTGTTACAAACTAGTAAGACTCCGCCGGCCCATAGTGCGAACTTGTGAGACTCGATCTTCGCAATGTATTTTATAACCGGATAAATTAATTCTCTCAGTGTTTGATAAGTGAGTTTCAGTTATGCAAGCAATATGATACGTTTTGTATTAAAGTAATCGTTTGATAAAGGATTATTTTGAGACTCGTTATTTGCGATAAACTGGGTTGATTGGTGCGTATTTTTTATTAGTAGTGGGTTATTTAGAATTGAAAGTTTTTTGCTTTTAGAAATTTCTTTATAATATGCACACTCTGTAGCTGACTTTTGTCGCAGTTGACACATTTCGAAGGAGTGTCTTTCTCCTTAACTCATTAGGTGTGAAATGTTGGTCAACTATCTATAGGTATACACTTTAGGTGGGAGGTGACATAATTTTTTGTGTGCGAGAAGCGTTGACAATTATTAGTGCATTGTGGAATACCTTTTATGAGTTTCGTATATTCAACTAAGACGACCCAATGTAAAAGCCTATTTACTATTTAGGGGATATTTCTTTTTCGGATGATTTAGATAGAAAGACAGCAACAATAGGTGTATATGACATTTAGATCGATTTTGCAATCGTGTGACGGGGAGGTTACACTGAAATCCAAATCTGTTAATTCTTTAAATATGGACTCCTTAGAGATTGAAACTGGTAGGTTCCCAATTATTATTAGAAGTAGTTTTTCCGATAACAATTGTGATATTGGATTTCTGATTCGTCAAATCTTTTTGTAATGCATATATAGTCGTCGATTGAGGACATATTTATTTTTAAAGCATTTTTGGTTTGGGTGATCGAAAATTCGTCTGTAATATTGTTGTTGTTAGTGTGTTATGAAAGTTTTCGAAATCTTTTATGTAGTGTAGATTGTTGAACTTTTTCATCGCTTTGAGTTACTTAGCTCATATTATCATCGTTGTCGGCTTCGTTTAAGTTTGATAGAGGTGAATAACGATTTTTGTTTGCGCTGGAGTTGAGAGAGAATGCAGTACTACTGGTTCGCTAGGTGGATTTGGAAGAAGACTTTTGGGTCTTGAAGGACCCAGCTCCACTTTTAGGGAGTATACGGTTTGCTTATTATTACGTAATATGTGGCACAGGCAGAGATGGCGGTTAATGACCTTTAGTGACAATGACCTTTCGTGACAGCTACTGATAACCAACTGATTAAAGTTTTTAATATATTACCATTAAAACACAAGGGTATAGCTAAAAATGTCATTGGGGGGGGAGAGGGGAGGCTTAACCAAGTATATTTTAAAATGTTTACTCAATTAAAATTTTTTTTTAAACATAAAGAAATTTGTTAGCTCTATCTATCATCATGTTAGCTAACATCTATATGGGGGTAAAAATTCCCCTTTGCTACACCCTTGTTATTAAGTATTTATAAAAAAAAAATACGCATATTTATTATAATTGAATGTTATATCTTTTTCTAAAAGGAATCTTACTCGTGGTGGTTTGAGCAACTTCAAAAACAAATCTTGCACCTTAAAAGAAAGTATAACTGGTTGGTATTCAATAATTGTAAGTTCTAATTTTTAATACACCTGCCTATTGCAGAATATGTTTAAATAATAATTGTTTTGATTTTTTAGGTGACAAATGCTGAAGAATTTGATGAAGCATTTAACAAAATTAAAATCCATATCTCACCAGTATTATTTTATCCATACAATGTACCTATGCTATTTTAATATTAATTACTCTTTCTAATATTACTTTTCATACAATACTTGTAAAACGGTTTAATACTCAATATACATTTTTATTTTATAGAAAAAATCTTCCGATAACTCATTAAAATTTCTTGTTGATGATTATAAAGTTGCCGTAGCATTGCAAAGTATTACGCGTAAGATAATTCAAAGGGATGATCGAAAAGTGAGTTTAAATTGTTCAGTTGCAGTGTGATTGAGCTTTAGAAATATATTTTTATATAAAATATTTGTATTTAGTTAATTATAAATGTCACACCATATTTACCTAAACGAAGTCTTATGTCATTCACACCAGTATCCAGTGAAGTGAGAGAGAAAATGATAGAAGCCATGGCGACTCGTTACAATCCTAGTACCAAGAGTTTAGATTTGTCACAGTTTCATGCTTGTCCACGTATGTAAAAGTTTATTTTGTATTAAGCTAATAATGATTTTAAAAGAAATATGGAAAATATGTGTTTTTTGTTTTAGTGTTTACCGATAATCAACTTTTTGTACCATTAAATCAACCAGCTGTTCTTTTAGCAGCACTCAATATGGCTGCTCAATATACCAAGCATGATTTGTATAGTTTAAATCTTGCCAACAATTGCATATATTTAGGTGAAGGGCTTACATGGATACGTAGATTGTTCCCTGAATTGAAAGTGTTGGATTTAGCTGGTAACAAAGTAATGTATTCTATATTTTTTACTTTTATTGGACCAATATACTAAAATAATTTTTGCTGCAGTTTTGTGATTTATGTGAATTAGGGAGTCTCTTTCGTTATACAATTGAAGTGCTCAATCTGTCGAGAAATCCAGTATGCTATTCAATGAACAAAGAGCGTTACAGACGGTGAGTAAATATAAATAACATAATTCTTTTAATTTTAACAATATAGGTACTCATTTTGTTTGTGTTTATATTTTTGAAAATTGTACAATACATTCTATTTCAATATTTTTTATTGCCTTTAATTTTTACTTGATAAAACTATTTTATTGGCTGATTGTGAAAATCAGCTTATAATATGAATGGCATATTTATTTTAAAATGTTATATACATGTACAACATAAAACATACTGTATATGTTTTCATACACAGTTGTTGATGCGCATTAACTCAATGTGAATTAAGAAAAACTAAGGTTATCCTTATGTGATAAATATAATTCAATTTTTTAAATAAAATTATCTCTGTTGTATCACCATTCACTTTTGGTGATGTTTTTTGCTAAATCCCAGAACACCTTTCCATTATATACTCCAAGCCAGGGGTGGCAAATTATTTAATCTCAACAGGACAAAAATTATCCTTTTTTTTTCGAGCGTGCCACTAAAAATATTATATATTATTAAAAAGAATTATCGTAATTTTATTGCATAATTAATGTATTAACATAAAAAAAAGAGAAATTTAGGTGTATAAAATATATAATAACATAACTTTATTAATAAATTATTTATTTTTTTAATGTGCATGCTAATTCGTTGATATTTGGTTTATAATTAGTAACTTTTAACAAAGTACATGCGGCACTGCATTCATCAGTTAGTCGATTTCTTAAATCAGATTTTATAAAATTCATTTCTGAAAATAGTGACTCGCATGAATAGGTAAGTTGAAGAAAAA
>PVMI01051530.1:0-14015 GCA_008528875.1 Aulacorthum solani
CTAATATAAACTAAAAATGACAAGTATTTTAAAATTTTAATTTCATTTAAAATACAGATACTTTGAGAAAGTATTTGAAAAATGTTGTCCAAAAGTATTTAAATACTTTTACTCAAGTACTCAACAAGACTGTTGGACTATGACGTGGCCAAAACGTATAGTAATTGAATTGAACACATAAACTGGCAGATACCTAGGTATGCGCAAACGTATAAAAATTACAAGTCCGAATATCAGATGAGCGTGTATTCGAACTTACATAACTGTGAGACAATCAAATAATTGTTTGCCTATTGATAAGTAGTACTGTCACAGAATAAAAAACTTAAGATAAGATATAGGTCGACGTATACATACACGACTGATGGGGGAGATAATATATATGGTAGCGAGTAGATAGCTGAGGGACGACGGTTATTCGTCGTTTTCGGGTAAGTGCGCGTTATTATAATATACCTATAAATTATAATACTCGAGAAATCGCTAAACAATACAGGTACCTAATCGGTATAATAGGTATTATGTGATAAGTTTTTTTTTAAACAATTCTACCGTGTTTTGGTGGTTATATTAGTGCTGCAGTTTCCGTCTGTTTCCGTTGCACGCGTTTGTATATGTCGGCTCTCTAGGTCGCTCCACGCAGTGACGACTCTTTTGGCTTTTGTTAATTATATGTCATTGCTAATAAACGAAAGTATAACAAACAAAATAGTACAAAACTATGTTATTTACATTGCGACAAAAACGCGCCACAGGACAATACTGTTTCACCGTAAACCGCGGCCCAAACATAACTGTCGGATTCGCATTATTTAATATAAGGGTTTAGATTATATCCTCTATTTATAGGCATTATTTAACACCGCTGTACATTTTGATAAACTTTATTTCAGTTTCTAAAAACGAATATGTAAATCCAATAATTATGTGTTTGACTTTGACGCTTTTATTTTGTATACGGCTGTATTGCTACTCTTTCAAATTCTATGGAGTGTAAGCAAAGGCGTGTTCCTCTAGCCGAGGAAAGGTCGTTCGTCGTTGCCGAATACCTAACCAGTAGGTGTGAGTTATATACCTATTATAACACACGCAAAATCGCAAAACAATTCAGGTACCTATACTCGGTATAATATTATGTAATAAGTTTTGGTTTGAACAATTCTACAATATACTTTGGTGGTTATATTGCTGCTGCAGTTTTCGTTGGTGTCAGTTTCACTTGTCGAATTCGCATTATTTAATACAAGCTACAAAGATTTAGATGATCTCATCTGTATAATATATTATCACCACTGTACATTTTGGCAAATTTTGTCTCAGTTCCTTAATATGTATGTATCCAATACTCTGTGTCTGAAGCTTTTATTTTGTTTACGCTATAACTATACTCTTAAAAAGTCTATGGCGAGTGGTGAGCCGAGAGACGGTGGTCTCGGTAATATAACATGTATACCTATATAACACTCGCGAAAACGCAAAGCAATACAGGTACCTAAATTCGGTATAATACATAATATTATGTGATAAGTTTAGTTTTTAAACAAATTCTACGGTGTTTTAGTGGATACATTACTGCTGCAGTTTCCGTCGGTTTCTGTTGCACGCGTTTGTATATATATCGCTCTGTAAATCGCTCAAAATAATCTTTTGGATTTTGTTAATTATCTTTATACCCACGGCATTGATTGACAATAAGAAATATATAACTCACAAAATAGAGCAAAATCGTATTATTGAATAATTTACTACAAAAACTCGCTTCAGGACAAAAATGTTTAAATTTTTTATCTTGAACCACTGCATTGCAGACAAAACTCAGTCTCATTATTAAATACAAAGATTTAGGTGATCTCTACATAATCTGCACGTTTTGGTTAATTTGATTTTAGTTTCTATAAATTTGTACACACAATAATTATGTGTATAACGCTTTTATTTTGAATACTACCTATTTACTCCACCAAAGTTTCTGCTTGTTCATTTACCTATATATAATACATTCGACCTATACTCTCTCTAAAACACTTCACTTGAGTAAATGCACTGGCCACTGGGTGTTCCCAATGTACTACTATATATTTTATAACTTCGGAAGACACTTTAGATTTGGGAATTATTTTTTCTCGTATCACACACATTAAGTAAGAAATGAAAGTTCAAATAAATATATGTGTAATGCACCAACACGTATAGCTTGATTTCGATAGTTAATGTATACATTTTTTTTATTCAAAAAAGTTGAAAATAAGATTAATTAATAATCAATTAAAAATTGAAAAATAAATTGTTAATATTATGTTAACTTATTGTGTTTTCACTTTGGTTTTAACATATTAGTCAAGTGTCTGATACTATATGTATTACATTATTTAAAATAGTCTGATTACACATCGTCATTAATAAATTATAATAATGTACCTCGATCTATCTACTATAATATGTAATCATGTAGAACATTTATAACAATAAATATAGCTATGTTGGTTTCTACAGTTAAAGTATATAAGTATTAGATACCTCTTGAAACTGATAAGATACTCCTAACTTGTATTCGTTCGGTACGTGGGTGGATCTAACACCTATTTAAGCAGAGCGTGAATAGTGATATTTTTTAATGTCATTCAACATTGTCATTAATTGAAGACTGTATGTCTGTATTCATACAATTTAGTGTAAAAGCTATCAACAACTAAGTACAATGCACAAAGATAGCTATTATTTTAAAATCTTTATTTAACTTCAAGTGTAACTGGGCTATAAATAATACATCAGCAATACCAAGTATATTGACAAGTTAAAATTTGCAATCTTCCTTTTTTACTAACTTTGTATTTAATAATAATCAAATTCATATATTTATAAATATATTTGCATATATTATGCAATAAAACCTTATATTATGTTAATTAAAACGCCCATCTGTGGTTTTAACCATGTTTTAAATCTGTAAATTAAAAACAATAAGCAATAATAGGCTTAATAGCATAATATATCTACAACTATGTAAATATAGAAAACTATTTCTCAGTTCTCCGTACTCCACCGTACTTCAACCCTGATGGCCGATTTCACAACCTTAAGCTCTCTAGGAAATGCATTATTCCTTATCCCGTCTTCGATTTTGCCACAGAACACTTCTTCTCATTCGCTTGAACTCTCATTAAATTTTAATTTTCAAAACTAATCGAAAACAGAGTTAAAATTTTTTATATGAATATCAATAAGAAAAAACGCAGATCTTTTTATAAGGTATCTATTTAAAGTTTAAAAAAATTAATTTTTTTATTTTAAGATTATTTGTTCTGGAAATATACGTCTTTAAGTCATTAGCGTGTAGTAGAAGTACTAATGATATACGTGTTGTTTATTTAAACATTCCACAATACAAGAAAAGCTTAAAGACTGGGATCATGCATTATCTAATAATACGTAAAGAATTTCGATTGATGACAAACAATAATTATAAGCTACATACTTCTAAAATAAATAATATAGTAGGCATGTAAAAATATTTCATGTTCTATTAAAATATTTATTAGAAATTATCTGAACGGTCCGAAGTATAAAACTACGTAGTTTTTATGAAGCAAAAGGTACTTATTGGCAAAGTAGTAAATATATTATTGAATAGATTATCCCACAACATGAATCCGAGTCTTACAATATGTATAATAATATTGTACCCATAGACTTATAATAGAACCTAATAATACTATCTATAATAATAAAGTTATCTCTTCGATTACATTATTTAAATTAAAACCAGTTCTACATATAGATTACAGTAACGCGTTTTATAACGGAGAAATTCCATTTGCTAAATATGATAGTTTTAGTGATAACAGACGTCACTCAATCGCACTACTACAAAAAAATGTTAAACGATTCCGTAAAAAACGTCAAATTGTGGGAGATGGTCTCCACGTCAACCCTTTCCATAAATCCACCCCTGTTTGGTTATAGGTACATTTAAATAGGACATGCAACAAACTTAGTTATAAGATATACATTTTGCATTTTATTTATGGTGGTTAATTTTTAATTTCAGATTATTATTCATAATTATTTTGTCGTCACCGACCGGTTATTAATTTTTATTTCTTAAAATATAATTTACATTAATTAAACTAGGTACTCCTTGTTTTATGTAGATATTTCAATTTAAGTTTGAAAATAATAAACTATTGTGATGGCTCGTGGTAGAAAAAACAAAGCATAAAATTGGTCAAAAAAAAACTTTGGTTGAAAATCTAAAAATTTACGCAATGTGAAAATATTTTAAGATCCACCTAAAAAATAGAACGAAACCTACCTATTCTTTAAAGTACAACAAAATTTGTTGTACGTTATCAGATACAACAAAAATAAGTTTATAGCTATTATAGTTGTTGAACCTTGGTCCTTAAGGTTCTTCGGTCTGCTTTAGTTAGTATATTTCAACAAAAATTCACTTCGGGCTGTATTTTTCGTTTGTATATTTAAATTATTACTGGTTAAATATGTTATACCCTTAATGTAGTTTATCTGTATTCATATCACTTAATATGGTCAATTAGCTTAATAATTTTCAAGAGCTATACGAATTCAAATCTATAAATATTTCGAAATACATTTTCTGGTCGCCCCCAATACAGAATCGTTAAAATCGTATTTTATTTTATGATTTTAATTTATGTTTCCCATAATCCACAGGTTAAAGACACGCAAAACAATTAATAATATTACCATACATACATGATGACACAGTGAGCAAACACGGACAATATTTACGGTCGAGTTGGTTTTGTGACCGTTTTATGTGATAATGGTATAGTTGGTAGGTGGAGGAAAAAACGCCTTTTTTAATATTTAGCGTCTAATATAATTGTAATACGTGTACTTACCAACGTTTTTTGGAGGAAGTCAAATGGAAGGGGGTCGTCGGTATATGTATTGAAACAAGTGTTATGAACTAGCAATAGGTGAAACGGTAGTGATAGGAAATTTTTGAACACACTGCACTCGTACTTTAATTGTCGTACAGCACAGACCACGAGAGCAGCAACAACACGGCAGCATACCTACTTCAATCCTGCAGAAACAGTGGAATCTTGAACGTAAGTTAAAGTAGTTAATATTTATTGGGTATAATATAATATTCTCGACGACCTGATCCCTTGAGCCAAGGGAACAAGTTTGTCTAAATTGTATTACAATCAATTTGTTCGTTCGGCTCGAGTCATGAGGATCGTCAATAGCGACTTTATATATTATTTACTCAAATATTACTATTTACTTGTATATCATATTATAATATTATGTATTACATCGTTTATTAAGATTTTAAAATAAAATACTTATATATTACTTTTATTTTACTTTTAATTTTAATATTTCTTAAAAGTGTATTTTTTTATTTATATTATTATTATTGTTTTATACCTATACATACGTGTACTACTTTGAATCTTTGAAATATATACATTTGATTAATATTTGATAACTGCAGATAAATAAACTCAAGAGTAAACGTATTTCCAATTTTTATACATATTATGCATTTAGATATATTTTACATTTTATAATTTTTATCACATCATGTATTATTAATATTTAATAACCGAAATACATTTTTTATTTCCCTTACAATTTGACATACCTACTGTATGTGCATTGTGCACATTTACTAAAATAAAACTTTGTTTAAATTTGTGTTCACTGCTGCCAACTGTATAATATGATGGAAATGTACAAACATTTAAAATCATCTCAGGCTCTATTAAAACTCTTGTCTTTTTATTTAAAGACGAAAAATACAAATTAGTAGTACTGTATTATGAATACAAGATTTAAAAAAATAATGATCGGATGAAAAAACAAATAGTACAAAAAAAATAGTTTGGTTGACGCAAAAACCTGAGTGTCTTCTTCCGTTCGACTGCACCACGCGGTTATATTTTATAATCGTCATAAAGTCACCACCGTTTGGGCATTCGCAAAGCTTCATGGTGTATAATACTGTTAAGTCTGTAATAAGTTTATAATATACAATACTATTATAATAAATTATATAGGTGTAAAAGTACATAAACAATTTAACGCAATTACGGTTTAGCGCATTAGATCGATACAATTAATAATAATAATAATATATAAAACTACACTTAAACCCCATTTTTTCCTCCTGCCTCTGTGGGTTAATAATATAATATACCGACGAAATATGCCCTTATCGTCCCGGATAACCAAACAGACAATTAGGTACCTAAGTATATTATACCTATTATAGATCTCTCGGGATTTTACACACATAATATGTAATAATATTATGTACACGCGTATTCCGTATAATGTAAGTATATATATATTAAATAGAGCAGTCAACACGAGTACATAGGTAATACATAAATCATATAATATAATATTTGCCACGTCATTATTTTATTTATTTTGTGGGCACAAGTGTCACACGCTTTTGGCCCGGCTGTGCACTTATATATATATATATATATACATATCGGCACACTGGTGTACCTTTATAATGTCGCACACTTATCATGGGAATAATATACCTACTCGATATCGTATAATAAAACGTTTCACGGTTTATGGATATCGTCGGCACCGTGCACAATCGTCGACAGCGTTTACGATCGTTGTTTTTGACAACATATTTGTCATTGTTTTTCTTATCAAACCGTCGCCCCCCTATGTGTATAGGTACACTGCAATATAGGTATAACACCATAACATGTGCTAGCTGGCGTCTATGCGCAGGCCGGAGTTTTAATTTTTTTTTTATTTAATGGATGTAATAATATAATGAAACGTCTGCTGCAAGGAAACGAGTTTTTGATAACAATGCAAATGTATACTATATGTTATGTATTATCGATACACGCTCGATATCACTTACTATCGAAAGATTATATTATACGGAGGGACCATAATGCATGACCCGACCATGCGATGTATAGGACTTTAATATTATATCATAAATTATTAGTATCATACTGATATACTAGTATCATATACTGACGAAACGACTGTTATTATAGATCTACCTAAGTACAAAATTACATTCGGAATTCGGTTGGTTAAGTTTTCGAATAAATAATAGGTATATTGTCATATTGATAGTAGCGGTATAGAATGCGAGTTTCACGTAAATCGTACAGGTGGTATACACGTGTAAAAAATATGTTATAGAGCTACATTGACTCCTATAAACACACGTATTATTGTAAGTAATGCAGCTAGGAATTCACAGTCGAGTTAAAAATTGAATGGAAAAAATTAATATTCAATAGCTCTTTTGAAAAATAACAAAAACACACAATCATTAAATTTTAATAATTTTTAATATAATAACCTATTTATTTCCTCAAATAAAGCAAAAACTCTTTAACCAAAAAAATACCAACTACCGTCTACTAAGAGTGGAGATATCTCTCATTCTTCTTTGGAAGAAACATCGAAAATATGGCTATGGGTAATGTATAGGTACAACTCTACAAAATGTGCGTCAGTGGTCAATACGATATATGTTACGTTAAAACTAATATTAACTTAAATTAACTTAAATATCTCTAGTATAGTACTGTAGCATACAGTATAATATGCGTATTACTATAATATAGTAATTTTACTGTGAATCCTTTAAAATTAAAATCTATCTATATTCAATAAACAGCGTATTTCTGAAATTAAAATCAAGAAGATCGGGTGATATATCTATAATAGGTATAGCAATAATTATTTCTTCGGAGTAAGAATATGTTATACACTTATAAGTTATTAATATTTCAGGTAAAAAATAATAATATACGGTCAAGTCTCAATAACTTGAATCTCAAGGGGGGTGGGAAATAAATTCAACTTATATTTTTTAGTTATACACAGATTAAAAACACTTCAAGAGGTAAAAAAAAATAATTTTTATGAGACTCGACTGCAGTATTATATATTTTATTTTATTTGTGAGTGAATCAATAAATAAACACAAAACCACATGTTCTCGTTTTAATTTTTTATTTGCATTATTGTAGAATTATGAGAAATGTGTTCGTGAAGGTTGTAAAACTACACCGGTTTCGGACGATTTATAAGACCTTAAATTTAAAACACTTTAAATTATAATACATAAAAATTATTTCAAAAGCAATTTTGGTTTGCAGTGAAGATGGTAAGATTCTTAGGCGCCTGATTGACTGGTTGGTTTTGTTAAGTTTTAAAGAACTAAATAAATATTTTCTAAACTACTGACAAAAACGAATTGTAAAAATCATCAACATAAGTAAGACCGCGGTGGACCAGCAATAAAGCCCATATCAATATGTTAATTAAATCTAAAATCTATTATTGTGTATTGACCATTATTTCTAGAAAACCATTAAAACAATGAAAAATTATAATTTGACTATACACACTAGTCAAGTCTTGGAACCTTTATGATTTTTCCGGTTTCGGTTGTGGTTTTTTAAATTACAGAATTAAGGTTTTGGTTCTGGAACCGATAAATACCGAAATTTAGAAGTGCATTTCTTTCTAAAGGTAAACAAAAAATTAATTATAAACAACTGCAACTGAGTTGGGTACCGAATTAAAAATTGCTAGAATAGTTGGGTCCGGGATTTTTACAGGTTCTACACAAGTACACTAGTTGAGTCCACTGCTATGCGCCTGTGCCATGTTATCTGGAGATGACTATACGAGCGAGTGTTTTGTGGTCTAGCAACTAGCAACCTAGACACTAATATTATGTTCAGTAAAAAAGGTACAAAAGTATATGTTATAAAAGGATTTGAATTTACATTGCATAAACTATTGAATAATGATATTTAACGATGGAAATGCATTCAGGATCATGTAAGTCATTTTTTAAATTGTATAACAATAAATTATTGAAGAAAATTTGACACACAATCATAACTGCGATTCTGAAAAAATAGTAAATAGGCAGGTATTGGAGAATAATTCAAAAGAAAAACTCAAGACAGTATATGTTAAAACCCATCAAAATTATCACATTCTGAATTTAAAAAACAATGATATAAATACATTAACACGTTACGATTGTACATTTATTAAAAAAAAAATATATTCATCCAAAAATCCTAAAAAGTTTAGATAAGGTTCACAAAATATTGAACAAATTTTAAATATATAAAACAACAGAAGAGAAGATTTTGTATTAATTAATTATTATTAATATAACATAGTTATTTTTTGTACAGTTGAAAATTTAAAATTAATATGTAACAACAACACATTATACTGTTGTGTGGGCCAACCAGTTAAATGCACACAATACACATGCGCTCAAATTAAATTAAATTATAATAATAAAGACAGGATCGCTTTCGTAATAATAGGCCAGTAGAGCAAATGAGCTGAGGCAACACTAAAAATTATGTTTAAGAACTTAAGCACCGACTCGAGGCAGTGCTGGTTTTTGGGAGTACTAAATGTATGACTTATGTTTCTTTAATAGCCTTAATTTTTGTGTGTATGTTTTAAAACATAGAAGAATATTCAAATAGTGTGAATTATTTTATTTTGCATATATACCTTTCGAATGATGGAGGTATACGACGCCCAGCGTCAATTCGTAATCCACTACCCGAATTTCTTTTCAATAATAAAATTGTGTTTGTGTTTTTGTTTGTTTGCACTTTATCTGTTTAGTTACCAATAACTTTGGTATATTTTATTACACATTGCGTTTTGGACCTTTTTAGTCAGATTGAACATATACAGCCGGAAAACTTGGGCAATCGGGTCCACCATTTTGGATTTTTAAACATTCGAGGTGAATATTGGTATACGGTTATATATTGTATGTATGTGATCTATATTTCACGAATTTTTTTACTGACCATTATTTTTTTAATTAATTTATAATATAATTTTAGTAAGAGTAATAATTATTTAATTGTTTTTTTTAAAATTATAATCAATCTAATAGTATACATTTTCTGATCAAACACTCTTAATACATTTTACTTACAATCAATAGTAACTTCTTTCTAATTTAATTTTTGTGTTTTTTAAATATAATTTATATAATTTTAGTTAAAAATAATTAATTATAATTAACACATTTAATATACCCAAATAAAAAAATTTAAAAAAAAATTAGGGACCCAACTAATGTAGTAAAAAATTCCGAACCCAACTAGTAAAAGAATTTTTAATTCAGGACCCAACTAGGATGCAGCCAATATTTCACGTATGCCAAAGTCTTGGCTTGATTCGGCTAATTCACACAGTGTCATACCCCTGGTAATATTTTACCTGTAAAATTGTAGTATTTTCGAATAAATATCAACGTTGGTGATATGACAAAGTATTGTTGTAATTTTAAAAACTATTCGACAACAGTGGAAACAATATAACAGGCACATAGTATAAATATATATAGCTGCTAAATGTTCTCTGAAGTATATTGTACCGAAGTTCTTGTGTTAAAAATTACCCATCTTATAAAATTACAGATATCATTCCAAGTTCTATAAACACAGTTTTTTCTTCAACATTCATTATAAATTAGTGAAAACATTTTTGTAGGTGATAAAAAACGTATTAAAACAACAAAAAGCTAAATTAAATTGCGTATACATTTATCTGCTTTAAGAGAATCGAAATATCGAATTCATTGCTAATAAGTATAAATAGTATAATAACTAATAACCAATAAGTAATAGAACTTCTGTTACATATTATTGAACCTGCAAAAGAAAAAAATCAAACAACCACAATTTCCGAACTCTATATATTGTTATAGTAAAAAATTAAAGAAAAATATAAAGATTAAGGACAGTGGAACCTCGTTATTTCGAAGTCTCGAGGGACCGAGACATTATTTGACTTTTCGAAATGTCAAGACACCGTGACTGCAGGTGAGCTGGTAATTCCGAAACATCCATTAAATTTTAAATGCAAATTATGTTTGTTTACCTAATTGTATTGTTATTGATAAAATGGACATTATTCAATTATTGTATAGTATAAGTATGAAATTAATGTCATTGTTCTGTACTATCTACAGCAGAGGCATACCGCCTCGTGTATATTTATATTATTATTCTATTAATTCGATTAATTAATTTGTATTCGGGTAGATTCTAAAAACGAATTAATAAAAAAATAATAACATAACAATAATTCATACACATGCCCGGTTAAGTACGCAGCCGGGTGTTTCAAGTTTCAACTACCCGATAACCGCAACCACCGTTACAGCCAGTAGGTGATACATATGTACCTGGGTATGTATCATTATAGGAATTATGCATTATAATATGACTAATATTTAACATTAATATGTATGTGCAGGGCGCCCTCGCAATACTGGCGTCCTTGATATACCCTCCTTGGCAACTAACTATATATGTGACCTAAACAAATCGTCGATTATATTGTATGGCATTTCACGATTCGCGTTCGTTACGTTCAAACGTGCTTTACTATTTTTTTTTGACCGTTAACGGATATAATATTATTATGTCGGAAAAAGATATCGCCAGACAAGTATTACGTGGCTACATTGACAGGGAAATCGACTTAGAAAACCAATTAAAAGAGATGTAAGTATAATATGCAAACCATATTATTATTATATTATAATACACAAATATATTTATTATTGTTATCAAATAATATTATTTAGGTACATTATAATTGATTATAAAATAAGCTAGGTATTTATTACTATATAAATATGATTTAGAAATTTTTCAATGAAATTGTTACTTATACATATTATATGAATCAATATTTATTTTCCAAAATATAATCTTTGAGTAGTTCAAACATTTCCTCGACTGAATGACATTTTTAGAACACCTCACTTATACTCTTACTATACTCTCTCTAATGCGAGTATTACCTATATTTTAGTAAACTATATAAGTAGGTATCACGATATTAAGTGGAAATAATAATGTTTATCTTCACAGATTGAACAGGCGCAAGACAGTGGTGGTGGAAGAAGGAGACTTTTTTAAAATCCGCCGAGAACAGATGGAGAAACAAAAGAAAATCGCAAAAAAAAGGAACGAAACTTTTTTAAAAGTGGGTAACACCGTGACAAATAACACTATACTCCCAACCAACTCGTAATATTTTCGTTAATTTTGTAGTACACCTAGGTACTTAGATTTTGTTATAAACATTAATCAAGTGTACGCATACCTCATACTACCTCAGTACAATTTATAGAACCTAACGGGCACTAATATTACATTTGAATGATTTCTTATTAGGTACATTTTAATAATGGCACTACATTTAAAAATACATTTACTAACGATTAAATTTATCAAACTTTATAAAAAACAAGAATTATATTTGTAGTTTTTATGTTGTACTAAAAATGTCCATAAAAAAGAAACATTTGTCTTTTTACCTTAGGAAGCACATAGGTAGATGCTTATAAAATCACATGTAACATACAACACCATTTTTTATTTTGACGTAATGTAATGTAATGTAATTTTGAATAATGAAGGTGCANNCATTCAATATTAATTTGTATAATAGCCAATAGGTACTCAGTATGTAATTGATATTAGATTTCTTAATTATATCTTTGCATGCCATTTTGGTATAATCGATATAACTTAAAGGTATCAAAAGCATATATATTATATATAATATATATATATATATAATTATAAATACTTACAAATTTAAAAGTACAATCTTAAAATAATATATGTACTTAAAGTAATTCAATAATTTGGTTTTTTTATACTTACTTTGTAACTCAAATAGTTATAATAGTTAGGTATGGATGTAAATGGTTAAAAAAACAACTTAATCAATATAATGGAAATCAGTATATCTCTCTATTTTATAAAAATTATAAGAAATTTTTACTTTTTTTTGTAGTGACTAAAACGAAAAATGGTTGGCAAGTGAGTACCGCTGTGCTATACAATATAGCCGTATAGGTGTCTATAGTGGGTTACCGTAATAGTTAAATTTGAATTCAATGATAAATCGTTGAATACGAAAAACGATTCTGAGCAAAGAGTGAAAACGGTCTGTCAGCATGGCCTATATTAGATACATACTAAATATATTTTATGATATTATTAATACTATTAAAAGTAATTTGTTTTACCTACATGTCATTAGTAATGCAGTAGGTTGAATTAATTTTTTCAAAAAACATTGCAATTAAAAATGTATGTTTATGTATAAAATATGATGAGATACTTTTAAAGTTTCAAGTACGCAATAAAATATAATATTTTTAAATTACAACAAAATAACAAAAGTTATTCTTTGCTGAAACATCTAATTTCGTCCAAATTTTAATTTAAAATATCCAAAAACGTTTTAAAAACTGTAGTTACATATTTATTAGATTTTTTGGTCACAGTATGAACTACTTAAGAGAAACCTTGTTTTAATTGTTCAATACCTAGCTATAAAAATTAACAATTTATAGTTTTTTAATAAAATGTCGACAAAATTCAAACAGTCGTGATCAATTAATGTGACTTTCAAAAAAAACTTTTTTGTTTTGTTTAAGGTAGAAAATCTCATGAGGAACCTTGTATTCAATTTTCAAATATTGTTTGGCGATCAATTTTTTTTTTTTATTGACATTAGTTTAAGTAAAAAATGATTTTAATCTAAAATTGTTTATAACTATAAGTAATTCCAAAAGTTACATCGATTTTGAAAATTATACAATGTTTAGATATTTCTAGTATAAACATTCTATGAAAAAAACCATGTTAAGTAAGCAAAAAAACGAAAAAATTACATTTTATAGTAGACAACTAGTTTTGCATAAAAATACCAGTTCTCTTTTATTTTTTTTCCTATGCTTTTGAAAACTACAGCGATTTTTTAATTTTGACCTCTTGAATCCACCAACTAGATTCACTTCCCACCAGAAAATTGAAGCATTATTTTGAAGTTTCATTGCCTAAAGACACATACAAAAATTAAAATTAAATAAAACAAACTTTATTTTAAAATCAATATACTCATCCACTCCCCTCAGAATCTAAAATATA
>PVMI01051534.1:0-13506 GCA_008528875.1 Aulacorthum solani
ATAATACACCTAATATATCTGATTATAATTGTATTAATTATTTCTAATTATGCCTTGTTATTTTATAGATTTCCTAAGAATCATACATAAAAGACAAGTTAAAAATAATAAACCAATAATTTTCATCGTGTGATTATAATAATAATAATAATGATAACACATTTTCACTTAATTTCAAGTATAAATATTCCGATCCTGGAAAGTAGAAATTATACACTTGAAATTTTTAATAAATTTTTAAATATTCATTGAAAACTATTCCTTGTGAAAAATTGAACATTCAATTACATCTGACGTCTGAGACATGGTAATCCACGATCGAACAGTTATTAAGCTCGAGTAGATGTGTTACTTAGTCTGCCCCTCCCCACTTCACATAAAAAAAAATTTAGTTCAAATAAACCAAATTTGACATTATTTTTTATTGCTCTTATGCACGTTTTGTTAGTATTATTATGCTGTTATACTTACGGCAAATCGACTTCTTCGTTAACTACGGATACTCCGATAATATAATACAATATAACAGTGTGTAGTATAGAACCTATTATAGGTATATTATGTATTCGATTTTTTTTTACGCTGTAAACTATACATCGCGCTTACCGCTAAGTTATCCGCAACGGCTTATAATAATATTGTTATTATATTATACACCCGACGAGTTGCCTATATTATAGTTGCGCGTTGCCGCTGAACGGCCGTCGACTTAAAACATGATTGTTACGTGATTCGATCAAGCGGCGGCGGCGACTGCGACACACACACACACACACACTCGTGCGCTTACACATACACCAACCAACCCACACAAACACACATACACGTGATATCGTTGTCTCGGCGCGCGCGTTGTCGTCAAACCGGGGCTCTACGTGTTTAGGATGGAAAAATTTTCATAACTCGTGAGAGGAGGGTCTGGCTTAAGCGGTTATAATATTGTAGCCGGGGTGAGCTGTTTTTTTCCCCTTATCGTTTCACCCGCCACCTCATCCACCTTCCCAAGACCCTTCAGACACACGAGAGAAACTTTCTATATAATATAATAATATACACTTGATTACATGTTTTATATGCCGTGTGGTGGCACCGGACGGAGGAGAGGGTCGTCGACGGTGGATGCGGGGGTGGACGACATCCTTTGTCTGACATCACGACGAAACTCGACCGGAATAGGTTTTTTCTTTTCCACTACCCCGCTAAAGCTACTTTTCACTCGATATTATCGTTTTCCCCGTTGTGTGTGTATAAAATGCTACTGGGCCCGGCTTTGTCGGAAGAATTATGTATATATAAGTATACACACAGGAAAATTCTTCCGGCAAAGCTGGACCCGGGGGGAGTAGGGTTGAGGGTGTGGTAATGATATCGGGTGGTGGTGCTGAAAGAGGCTTTGAAATACTTTATTAGCCGAGTCATAAAAAGAATTATAATCCGTCGCTCCCCGTACTCGCCTCCTCTGACTATCACTGGGTAATACTAAACATCCACGTGTTTAAACAACTTCAGATTCATCTTTTTGGGTGAACAGAGTAGGCAGCAGGTACCTGTCGGAGGGTTTTTGTTTGCCGGTACAAAAGAGTCGAGGGGAAAGCATATCGCAGTTAACATATTATATTTACACAAACACACACACAAACACACACACACACACACACACATCTATATATGAATACAATAGCAATAATAATACTAGTGATAAGTGCTAGCGTGACGTTTTCATATTATGGTAATATATTAGAACCTATGTAACCGAGTAAGTGGCGTTTTACATATAATAATATAAGCAAATACACGGTTTTGTCAAGCAAGACGGGTTAATCCGCGTTTACGTCATCGATTCTGACCGACTGTGGTGGTGTCTTAATCTCTTGTTTTGTAAATAAATTTAAACGAACCCGACGTACAACAAATTATTGTATTTATTGTTATTAATGAAGTATAAAATCATGGATAAATTCATTGTTCATCAATATTTTTAAACAAGAGTTATGTAAATCGTATGAACAAATATCAACTATAACTTTGACAAAATAAAAAATAACGTGCTACTAAAAATTATCTGTACTGACATTTGAATACCTTGGTACTACATGTCCGGATACAAATATTTTTGATAGTGTTTTTCTTTTATGATATTTTTCTTTTAACTTTTCAAAATCCTTATTTGGAATAAGCTCAGGGCATTTATATGTATGTATATTATATTATATAATATGAATATCAAATATTCCTTTATTAAGATAATATGTAAATGTATATTTTCGAATCCTCGCTGTATATACCGGCTTTAGCCGAACGGAAAATAATTTTGAAAGTTTCATGTTTCCCATAAAAGCTGTTGACATGATTATGTGGCGAACACACAATGGCTGATTGCATTTGGATTCACAAAACATTTGAACGACAAAAGCCGAGAGGGTTTTGTTTCAATTTACATCCGGCGTATAAAATTAAATCCGGTAAAAGACGTCAGCCCCTTGTGGAAAAGAGGCCATTTATGTTATTGAAAATAGCGCTTGGCAGTGACCCATGACCCGCCCATACGCTCACGTATGACATAAACCAAAAAAGAAGAAGAAGAAGAAAAACCACACACATTCATAAGAGATAAAAAAATTCACTTTTCCGATGGATACACACTCGTTTTATTATGTTTGCTGGAGTATGAAAACGTATTTCGCTCTTTTCGCATGCATAAGAATACGATATCCGGGCTTTTCCCAAGCCTTTTAGCCTACGGAGGGCGGGTATCTCTTGTTGTCTGCAGCGTTACACAGAGTGCTTCTTTCATATATATGCATAATATCCACAAGCCATGCCCAGACACGATAATAATAATAATAAAGAAGGGAAAAGAGAAAGAGGAAAAAAAAACAAATATGACACTAACACCTCACTCGGCAACCATCTTACCATCTTATTTTGTCATCGAAAAGCCCTGTTGTGCAAGACATTCGACATGAGCTAGAATTTTTTTTGGGGTGGGGGGATGAGGCGACAATATTGCATTTCCACCGCTTCCCGCGGCGCCGATTCGGTGTCCGTCCTCAAACCAATACGGCGTAACAATATATGAAAAACAGACATCCGCACGTACGACGTATATTTATATATTATCGCATAATATGTGGATGAACTCGCACTGATCCCATTTCGACACCGAGTTGTCTACGATCTCGGATCGATAAGTGGTCCATTTATCGTTGTTCGCCATTCGGCTCCCCTCACTAAATATTTAATATGCACGATTGACGCGTCAAAATACAGTGACACGCACATAATATAACCATCATATACATGCGTTATAAATAATATTCATCGCCGGCAATAGATAGGTACTGCAAGGTATTTAAGTAGTGTTCGGAGTCGAATAAAATGTATTTAGACATTTTCGATGATATCGCCGTGATTATGAGTTGGAAATCAAAAAAGTTCAACATATAGTATTATCTATATTACGTCGTCTTTAGGTAATAGGTATACTTTTGGTGAAATCGTTCAAAAGTTTAAAATATACACACCATTTTCGTCGGTAGAAAGACTGAAAGAAGAAGTTTCTTTTACAACAGCGATAAATCGTTAAAATTTATATTTTTTAACTCGTCAAATCGTGTCACGTCGATAACATATATAATATCATCAAGCAGGCTATATGTCGCGATCGAGTCAGTGACTGACGAAAATCTGCAGCGGCTCAGGTACCTCGAAAAAAAGACACCTCTACCAGTTTACAGAGAATTCAATTCGTGACATATTATGATAAATAATACACCTATATATTGTATATTATTGTACATCTACACTGAAGAATTTATACTGTCGGCGGCGCTGCCTTTGAGGTGTGCGTCGATGCAACGTGTGTGCGAGTGTGTGTATGTACGAGATGGCATATTAGAAAAGTTTAAATTGTATACTCTCGCTGTTCGTGTGTGCACAAACGACAATGCGGTGGCTGTAGGTCGAGTTTGGTCTGACAACAATATAAAATATAACGCAATATTATAGCATGCAGGGGTGAAAGAGCGACTGAGTCTCTTCCGAAGTAGCCGTGTGCAGAGATGGTATACAGCGCAGGGGTATTCAAAATATAGCTTTTCTGAGTGTATAATACGATACTGCAGTTTAACGATATTTTAGATTTTAATGATCCAAAAGAATTATTATTATATACTAGGTAGACTTGTTCGACAAATGAAGCTGGCATCGGCTACATATTTTATAGGTAGGTAGGTACGAATGGGAAAAATCACGAGTGACAAAACTAAAAAAAAATGCCCATAGGTAGGCGTCGTAGTTAAAACATGTGAAGAAACGTGTAAAATAGATACATGACTACGGTATGTATATAGGTGCAATATCGGAGTCTTATTGTACGGTGTCCCTGCTGAAAAAAAAAGTTTGGAAACCACTGGACTATTCACGGCTTACCGTGTAATAACCGGGCTCGGCGAAAAGTACAACGCACTTACAATAACGCCGAACAAGCAGCAGATGCACGCACGCGGTCGGAATCGGGGCCGCAGGTTGTCTAGCGCTCGTGATGAGGTATTGATAAGTGGAGTTTTTCGCACGCCAGCTGAACCAATTATAGCCGGACTTATACTTTCGGCAACCTTAACGCCACCCCACCCGCCCGCCACAACGTCCCCCGGGTTGCACCGAAATCCGTTCATTTCGCGCCCTCTCCGGCGGTAACGACCCGCCGCCGACCCGACCCGGCCGGCCCGACTCGACGACGACATTATTTTTATTTATTATTTTTTCGTCTCTCACCGCGCTCGCGCTAGTGCTTTATTTAAATATAGGATTACCATGATTTATAACTGGCAACTGTGCCCGCGATCATCGGAGCTCTCTATATATATATACGCTCGCGCATTTTTACAAGGGTAGTATAAACGATGACGACGGACGACGGACTACGCGATATATATAATATTTAGGTGGTTTATTTGGTTTTTTTTCCTAACCCGAGACGGTGGTTTACGGGGCGCCTTCGGGCGGTGTTTTCTTTCTTTCAAATCACCTCCTTTAACGCCTCCTAATGGTCTCTCTTCCGGACCATCACGATTAATGCTTAAATTACGCCAGTCGTAAATAGCAGACGGCCAGGAGGAAAAACCTTGAAAAATACTCAAACGTAATCGCACATAATCGCACCTATTGTTAATCACTGTAACAACAATATCACGGCACCACACTGTCCGTATAAACCGAAACTTCTGTAGTGTACGGCACACTTCAAACCTTATACATCATATCTAATCCGACCCACAACATAATAATATGTATTCATCGATGAACATGATGTACATATTACAATATAGATCCATACTAGAATTTTATCGGACTTTTCAATTTCTATTCACATCAACAATGAACATGATTTTATGTGAAATAATCAAGGTTATGTGATAAAGAGATGTGCTTAATTTCAAATATCAATGGACTTATGCATTAAAATATATATATAAACTCTGAAAGATCACTATACAAATCAAAATCAAATAACCTGGGATATAAGGATAATTATTGCTAATTTAATACATTGAAAAATGTATAGATATATTTATAAACCATATACAAATACTATATGGTTATAAAAATCAGACATGTTTGGTTTAGCCGAAAGTGAATAAAACCGAAGATAATCGAAATTTTCATAAACTGTTCATATTAAATTTTTTATATTGTAATGTTTTAAAAATATTTTGAATTTTTTGAGAAATTTATAAGCTTGTGAAATTTAAGATTTATTTTTCAATAATATTTGATAAATATTTTTCGTTTCGTCAAAAAACTTTAATAATAAATACAATAGGTTCTTCATAATCTTGTCAACTTTTTATTCACAAATTAGGTTTTTAAGATATAGGTAATACAATGTTTTTCATAAACTGTTTTTAAGTATTAAAATCAAAAAAATTATGTCATAGGTAATTCCACGAATATTTTTTACCTTAGAACAAAATTGCATATTCATGCATAAAATAACAATTTTTTTTATCAATTCGACTATCCATCTTATTTTGTTGTAATTTAAGAACAAAACCGTGGATACATAAAATGTTTATAATAGCAGTTTAGGTGTATGTACATGCTTTGATTTTCAAAATATTTTGACACTTTTAGTTATTTATTGAAATTTTACATTTTTTAGTTTTTTTTCTTATGATGGTAACATTTTATATGAGTCAAAAAGTTTGAAAAATTAATACAAATTTTCTATTAGTTGAGTTTATGACTTATTTTGAACTATTTATACCAAGTTATTATTCAAGTGGTTCGTATGTAAGTCAATATTGACATGCAAAATATGAAATTATAAAAAAGATCCAATAGCTAGACACAATATTTTATAATTACAAATCTCAAAGCACTAAACAAATACCTATATAGTAATAATATATACTATAGTTGACTTGTATATTAAGTAATTAAGTATATATTGATAATACTGAATGATAATGAATTATAAACCTAATTTGAATTCTTTTGTGCCTATGAATATTAAGTTACTCTAAGCCAACTAACAGTTGTTCTTTTACATTTGACCTTAACCAAGTTTCTAAGTTTTTAACCTATGTTTAAAAATGCAAAGCATTACTAATTAATAAAATACAGTATTTCTAAAAAATGTTTAGTTCACGAGGGGCTTGTAGAATTTCAAAAATCTCACGACTTTCTAAAGGCAATATAAATTAAAATAAAATGTTTTATTGGCTTTAATATGTAAAAATAAAGTTATATAGATCTTTTTGTGGTCTTAATAAAATTAAAGTAATATATATTTAATAAAAAAAACTCTAAACTTTTGCTACTGTCTCGATTATTTCGGAGATTACGAGTGTTTAGCGATACTCAGTAACCGGCCATTATTTTTTTTGTCCCTTTTATATAAATAATTTAAAATAATTCACTTCCAGATTACTGCTTATGCCTCCCCGCAATGTGTTCAATCCAACAGGTACTCAATTTTTCACAGAAAAATATACTATTAAAAGTGATATCTCAGCTTAAAATCGTTTTTCGTATGTAAAGTTCATCATAGAATTCAAATTAAACACATCCATTACAAACTACAGTATCCTACTCAGTGACGACTGACAAGGCACACTCAAAATCTATTATACAGCAGAGCTCTTTCCTGTTTTAAAAAAAAAAATTTTATGCTTAAAAAAAGTTGTTTGAAAATGTTTGATAAAAGTCTTTATATATTTTAGATACTGTGTTAGATGGAATTTGTTGAAATAGACATGTACAGAAAGTTAAGAAACAAAAATAAAAATGTCAAAAACAGTTGAAATTGGAACCAATTAAATATTTTTCTAACTGTCAGTATTTCCTCATCCTTTAGGGACTTTTCGAAGGGTTAAAGTAATTTATATATATCCAACATAAAAAATACTTCTCCATGTCTTTTCCCGTCTGGCTTATCATCAGTCTAGCGGGCAAAAATTGCCACAAAACTTGTCTGCTGGATTTTTTTTTCATTTATATATTTTCATTTAGAGTTTTTACGCTCGAGGTCGGCTTAGTCAAGTCACTGAAAGATTTTCGGTTTCAATTACTAAGGCGACCGTTTGTTATTTTTGCGTTCGAGGGTGACTATAGCTTTCTATATTTTTCACGGATGAAAAGTCTTTTGCAGCGGAGAGAGAAACATTTAAATGAAATAATATATACTGCTCGCAACAATCAACATATAAGAGAAGCAGGATTCACGACGGTCGAGGAACACCCCTTTTTATTATTATCATCATTATTATTATTATTATTCTATATATTTTTTTTCACGCCCTCTTATTTTCGAAAGCCTGGACTTGCTGCAGAAGAAACCGTTCTCCTTGGAAACTATTTATGCAAACGCAGCAGTGAACGCGACGTAAGTGTGCAAAGAAGCGTAAAAGAATTTGATTAGCCCCAATGATATTTACGGTACACGGTATTTTCTAAATGAATGTCTGCGGCCTTATTTACAACTTAAATTGCGCGACAATTGATATACACCATCTCGCCCTGTCTGTACATAATACACTTTTACCGTACGCATTCATCAGCGGTTTATTCACCTGCTTGGGTTCTAGAATTTATTTTTCTCTTGTTTATTTTCACGGGACACCACAAATGTTATTCACTGTTTACCATACAATAGACGCGATATTAATACTCCACGCCGAGCCGTCTTTTCGTATATTTACGAGTATATATATATCCAAAGTACATAGTTATGAATACTCATTTAAAAACACAAAAAAAAATTATATAATGATATGTAAGTGACTGTTTTCATATTGACAAATATTTATATCAGTGTACACGCGATCGGTACAGATTGACAGATCGACATATAATATTTTGTATGTATAAAGTCAAGAATTCAAATCAGATATAGTTCTGTTGTACCGGTTAGTCGCTCGAGAGTCAAGGTTATGTTGCATAAGAGTTTCAAAAATAAACTGTTTTTATGTTAAATGATTGTAGGTAGACAGGCAGTGTAAAAAGGGATATATATATATACACACACACATATATATATAATATGCATATTACGCCTGTGGCCACGGACACATGATCGATAAACAGAAATTATATAATATTTAGTACAGGAAACGTATTATTATGCCAGTGTATATAGTATAGGTACATACAATATCGGCTTGGCTATGGTCGCTAGGACGTGGGTGGAGTCCCTACGTTTTTTTTTTTTTTTTAGGGTCTTGTAAATTTTTTATTTGCTTGGCGTATTCCTGGTATATATAGGTCTACTTTCTACTTCTACTACTTCTTACTTTCCTACTGGACTTCACAAAATATTTATCGAAATATTTAACCAAACGTAACTTTTAGGCTCAATTTTTTTTACAGGGCCCCAAGTCTGTTCATTATGGGACCCCTTAAAAAAACTTATAAAGGGACGTTTGATATGCCTGGATGACACTGGGTACAACGTGGATTAGTCGACTACTATATATTATATTATTATGTACCTATACGGTATACCTTTATACCAGTGGTATACCACGAGGGTAAACACGAGGCTAACGAACCCTTTCTGTGTGGCACGCAATAGTTCAACATTTTTTATTATTGAACGATAGAATTTTTTATTTTTACTATACATTTTAGATTTTATTTAAACATCAATAGTTATTAATATAATATTATTTGACATTCGTAATATTTTAGTTTTACACACCTTGTTAGTAATCATTAACTGTATAATATACTTTTCATCGTTCGTAGTAATCGCAATGTACAAAAAATAATCACATTAAGTGATTTATAACCATTAGTGTTTATGTGTAGGTACATATACTTCGTCTGTGTAAAATATGAAAGTTTATAAGTAAAAAAAAAGTCTACGAAAATGCTTTGATTGCAAACCTTTGATGTATAATTATATAACTCGCTGGTATTTTGAGTGACTACTGCTCTATATATTAGGATGTTGTCTCATATATGCTAGTTGACTATAAATGTAAATTTGAAAACGAAAACAATACTGCGATATTACCTGTTGAATAACTGTTCCGCTTTCAGTTTCCATGTGTACATAATGGTATACGCGTGTATTGAGTTAAAACTAACAGCTATTAGGGTGATGGAAAAAAAATTCAAACATCTGTTTGGCACACTATATCCGTTTTAAATGTCCAAACGTCGTGTTTAGGGACTCGGCGAGGGTAACGCAGTGTACACATAAAATATATATACATAATATACACATACACATAATACTCGCGTATATATTATATAGCTCGCATGTATATACATTGTAACGGCGACACGATTATACCAGGGCGAGGATGCGTTAAATTATTTATGGGTGACGGGTCGGCGGCGGCTGCGGCGGTGGCGGTATGGAGTTTAGTATTTGTTGCGGTTGTCTGAAAAGGGGAAAATGATTACTACTATTATTATTGTCGTAAGTACGACCGTGGAACATATTTTTGCCATGTCGCCCGAGGGATGAAAACAACGGAGCGGCGGCGGCGGCGGCGGCGACGACTACGACGACAGACGAGCAGTTTCTGTGGTTGTATGGGTGTGTGTGTGCGTGTGTGTGCCTATATTTGTCCGTTCTGGAGAAGAAAACGACGACGACGGTGGCGGTGGCCTGCAGATCAGTATAATAGTGTATATAGTCGTGTTGGTGGGTGATAAAGGGGTCAAAGCGGTTTAGAAGGGAAAGGCCGTACTGTAGGGTAAGGTTATACCGCGTGACCGGAACCCAAAGCCCTTGTGTGTTCCGCCGCCGCCGTAGCCGCTATCTTCGCATTCATCATATAGACATGCCATACACCGGACCGTAATACCGCGCAAGCAGTTGGCGAACGCGCGAGAGACCTTTGCCGGACGGACAAGTGCGACCCGTCGCGATCGGCTATGCGTGTTGTTTGGAGCGCGTTTTATCTTCACCGCTGACTATACTATTGTCCTATTCAAGTGTGTGTGTGTGTGTGTGTGTGCTCGAGTTTCGCACAGCACTCGTTTATATTATAAACATAACACTGGCCTGTGTGTTAGTGCTCGTCCGTCGTGTATCTGTATGCGAGTGCCAGTGACGTGGCAAAAGCTGTTATCGCCACCGCCACCTCCAAAGTCCAACTCCGCTGACAAGAGCGCATAATGTACGTAGTATAATGCATGGCCATCCTGGTAGTACGGTAGTTCGGTCGGCGTATAGATTAGGTTTGTGTTTAGTTTTTCGTTTACCGTTGACCGTTGTCATAATAATAATATATATGCACACGTCGTACGGGACCGAATTCGATTTACGATCGCAAACAATGACGCATTATTATAATATAATCAAGGAAACAAACAAGTGTGTTTGATATATATCTTGAAAATGCCAGAGTACATTTAAATATAATGGTGATACAAAGAAACAACACGTAGGACGAATAACATGAGTCAGTCAAGTGTCTATTTAAATTTAAAATAATGACAAATCAAAAATTGATTCTGAGATGACCGAACTGAGATCGAACCGTTTTATTTAAAAATATTAAATTAAAATTCACTATTTTTCTATGGAAAACATTTAACTTGTATTTTATAGATTCAATATTTACAGATAATACTGTTGAATCTTTTGAGGTAAACACATAATATTTTTTGTTATATTCTTCCATTGTTAGTTAATTTGAATTACTATTAATAATTTATTCAAATTCACATTTTTTTTACTTAAGGTAACATTGGATTTGTTCTCTATTTTTCCTAACTATTTTGGTTTGTACAATCGCTTACATTCAACTTGTTTCTGATTCACGATTTATTTAATTGTATCGATATTAACAACATGTGTTACTAATAAGTTGTAATTACATATTATTGCTCATAGTTATATATTTATATATATTAAGTATCGGAGAAATGGCTGGCATAATAGCCTATAATATAATTAGTGAAAAAGAACACGATATTAAAAAAGTAGTAATGATACATTTGCTTTGTTTAATACCTAACATTATCGAAACGTATTTTTGGTGTAATACAATGTCAAGAGTCTAAACTCTCTGGGGAAAACGCTACGATGACAAATATAACTATTTATCTTGTATTAGACGCATAGCTCCATGTCTAGACATCCATTATTCATTAATTGAGCGTTTCTATCAAAATGTCGTTAACGTTTGAAGAGAACAAGGCTGTATGGCATACTATACTATAACACTTTAATGAAATAGTCTTCTTCACGTATGAATATGTTTCTAGTTGCAAAATCAAGACGATAGCCAAAACTACTTCTACAGATTTAATCATTAATCCCCAATCAATAACATACAACCATTATTTAGATATACTTGTATACTTACAGCGTCGATTCTATACATGAATTATATTAATAACAAATTTCAAAAGAGTTAACTTTTTCGGTGATAATTTTCTAGGCTGAATATCTCGGTGGAGGCGACAGTGGATCGTCCTCGACGAAAAGAGATCGGAGTTCCGAGTTCCACAAAATACTTCAGTTCGTGTCACGACAATCGCTGTGTAAATAATTCGACAAAGCTTAACCGATTTAAATTAAAACGGACATGACCCTAAGAACCATTCCAATCGGGGCAATAGCTGTCGCTGTCACCGCGTAGTTACGACTTGCGGATCATGAAATTAAAAATTATAATTTGTATCTATTCATAGATTAGTGGGCGTTGACGACATTGGCGTTATCGGTCAATCGTTGTTGGTAAATATTATGTACAACAATCGATGGTGTTATTCATGGTGAATCTATTTAAGTATGTTTTCCATATCTTGTCTATGTGTAATCGATATTATGTAAATGACAAAGTTAAGCAAACTAAAATTTAGGTATATATTAGGTGGTGCTCGTATAACTGAATACATTTAAGTTATTATTAAGTGTAATAAAGATTAGAACACACCGTATTCACCGATAGTAACATAATATCGCTACACAGTATAATCAACTTAATATACAAGAATAAATAAAATAGGCTTAGTAGGTATATTGTCCAAAACAACATAATATTTTTCATTTTACATTAGTAAATAATGCATAATATACAGTATTATTGCCCATAATAATAGTCCAAAATAACGTTAAACTGCCATATTATGTCATTGTTAGGACTCGTATAAATACGAGTAGGACACTTGGTAGATTTAAAAGATAGACACACCTCCGGTGACGCAACTAGGACCTAGATATAAAATATTCGGAGACAGCTTAAGTCTATATTGTCACACCATACCTTGAGATTGTTCTAAGAATTATTAATTAGAACCGCAGAATATATTTTTATGCTCGATAATATCACAATATTCACAAAACTACGAATTGATACAATTTTTTTCACAGGTTTTATATGATAAATTTGCAGTATAAAGAATAATATAACATGAATAACTAATACTTTATAGACTTAAGCTATTTTCTTTCAATATTTGTAAATTTGTTAATAACTTTTTTATGGTAAATATTATAATATTTTGTAATATATTTTTCTATACTTCAAATTACTAGAGAATCGAGATCATAAAATTGAATTACGTATTATACGAAAATGATCACTCACATGTTGCACTACTATTTTGGTAGATGAGTAGTGTATATTATAGAAAATAGGTTATATATACATTTACTTGAACTAACTAATGTTATTGAACTCAATTGAAGTATTGAATATTTTTCCAAAAATTGTTTACAAAACATCAAATTATATGTAAGGTAACTAAAATACTAAAATGTTCCTAAAAAATTCCGTTATATTTATTCAAATTACTTTAACATCTGCTTAGGGCGGGGGGAGAGAGTCTCGATAAAAATTAAAAATTAAGAACCTCGACATTCATCAATTCTATATCTCAAGACTAATTATTACCTGTCAGTGTCATCTTATGTCCATTTATAGTAACATTGCTGCGGGTCTAAGTCATTACCAATTAAAATTTAACATTAATATTTGTTTGATTATTAAGTTTAATTTAAATGTATAAAGTATTGAAGTAAAAGTTAAATTGTGA
>PVMI01051579.1:0-13639 GCA_008528875.1 Aulacorthum solani
CCATAACCCTATAATCTCAGAATTATCTGTCCCACTATTTTTGGTGTCCCCAGAAGGCACCTAAACCGAATATGACACATGATCTACTAAGTGAATAACTCCCACTTCTATATGCCATGAAGTTAAATCAATGGATGCCTACTTCACAGTCCCATGTCGCCTATTGTCTCTAAAATGTTGTTAAATTTTATTTTATCTAATATTTTATATAAATCCACAGCAAAAATATTAATTTATAGATTACAAAACCACTAGGTTAAAAATAATAAAAATACTATCCAATTTAGTCAAAATTTGAACTTAAAATATCTATAAGAAAATTATACATGAGCATTTTTAAGTTTCTGTAAGAAAAACTTACGAAGATCTTTATATTAAGCTGCCAAGCTTGTTAAATCTAAATCTAAAATGTTATCATTTTCTCAGTACAAAATTAGTTGGCAAATGTTCGTGATTTTGACAATTTAGTCAAAATCTTAACTTTAAACACTATAATTAAAAACTTTGTCCAAACGTATTTTTGATTTAATTAAAACTTATCTATTATTGAGTTTGGGCTAAATAATTTTTATCAACACTGAAAAAAAACGTCAACATTTTAATGTTGTAAATAGCTTAAAATTACTCTAAATATTTTGAAAATGTCATTAGATGTACAGAAAATTATTATTTCAGTATTAGTGTAATGTTTCAAGTTTCAACCATAAGTATTTTTTATAGAAATACATACAACAAAATAACAAAAATCAATTATTGAGGATAAATCATTATTTTACATTTGTATCTTACTGTAGGATATATCAAATTTTACTTCAATCGTACTTTAAAAAAAAATGTATGGAGCTTTATGCTGAACTTTTCTTTTATTTCCAATAAAAAAACTTCTGAGGAATCGTATGAGGTATACAATTTTCAATATATTATTAGCTCCCTACCTATTACCTATACTTCATAATAATCTAAATACTGTTTTAATATTTATGAATTTTTCTTCAAACACATAAAAAACTGTGACTGTATTTTGTTATTATTTATCTAATTATGAAGATCCATGAAAGAAATTAAATTGTCAAGTTTTCAACTCACTAACAAAAATTGTATCAAAGATAAATCGATAGAAAAACTAAAAAAAATCAAAAATTTAAAATATGTAGGTAATACGTTAAGACTAAATTATTTTAAAATAGTACTTTCAACTTAAAACTTTCATCATTTTATAGATTATGAGCGGAACTAAAATTAGAGTATATATTATACAATGTTATGTGTGGTATTTAGATTTTTTTCTTGTCCATACCTAAATTATTTAAGTACGTCAATTGAAGAATTTATTTATTAATGTCGAACAAAGACGAGTTCACATCCCAAAATATAGAAGGAAATTTGTTTTTGTTAATCTATGATAAACAAAATCAAAGAAACCTTTAAGTTGTGTAGCTGAATTGCGACACAGTAGATAATATAATGATCATAAAATAAATTGTTAGGAAGTTAAATTTGTCCATAAAAAAAAATGTAATCAAATAAAACAGAAAACATAATATATATATATTAATTACTATTAAAAATGGAAAAACTAAAAAACTATTCGATAATTTGACCTGACAAGTGACAACTACAAAATTTATTAAATCCTTCTCATCAAAGGCCACTAGCATCACCACCACGCACAACGGATGATTTAGAACGTCTGAAGCCTTCTTTAATAGCAGCTGCTCTGACCCGTACGACCTCGGCACATTATTAGGGTCCAGTCATACACAACGGCCGTATACTCTTTGTTGTCTTAAGGACAAATACAAAAAAAACCTACATGGACAGTTTTATTACTTAGAATTTATTCAAACGTCTGCGAAATAACGGTTATATTTAAAGACAGGTGGATATAAAATAAAAAATTTAACCAAGTGTTTCCTCCAATTATTTTTCGAAAGCCAAAGAAAAACTAATCATCCTGTACAAATTAGTTTTAAGATATACAAACACCAGGAAATATATTATATTGTTAATGTTTATCTGATTTGTCAATTATTATTATATATGAATTTATTTTTACGAAAAAAAGAAGATCATTAATTGTATGTAGGTTAATATTATCATCAATATTATTATTATTCATTACAATCTCTAGGTATAATAAAGAATATAGGTTATTTGTTAATATTGTACTTCACTCATAATTTTCTTGCTAGTAATATTATTTTGTCTGTTGTGTAGCTTTAAAATATATTTCTATTTCTTGTTTAAATATTTTTAATTTTCAGATAAATTACCTTCAAAGCACAGACCATTGGGTCTATTAAATTCAAATGCCATCTTTAATAGTTCATTACTAGCTGCGCCACTTTAAATTAAATAGGGGTCTATTCTGTGTATTTTATTATATTAAACAGCAAAAACTAAAAAATTACAAGAAAGATATTACTAACATAAAAAGCACGAGTGTTACAAAGAAATTAGAAAATTACGTTTCGATCAGCCTTATATAAAGTTAAAAAAGAAAATTAAAGTTGCATCATCGTTACGTAAGTTATTTTTTAAAATTAATATAAATTCTTATATACTTCTGATAATGGCTCAGTGCAATATGTTTTATTTATTTGCAAAAACCAATTGGATATTTATGGGGCAAAATAGTAGATACAAATAAAGTAAGAGGGCTGTGGGTGTCTCGACAGAAAGACGGACCTAGTTAACACCGGTTTCGAAAACGAGGTCATCATTGACTTATAGTATAGAGTATAGACTATAGAGCACCTGGCCGACCCGACACAAATACTCTAAACGGTGCCCGCCATTATTCTACATTTTCCATCGGACTAAGCAGTGTAATTTACGATTATTCAAATCATTTGTCTTACTTGCATACTTTATATTGCTCAATTTCAGGTTAGATCGATATCTTTAAACAATATATGCACTACGCTACTGCATCATAAATAAATACCAAAAAACGTTTAAAAAAATGTAGGGAAGTTTTTTTAAGGTAACAGAATATATAATTACGAATAAATCATTAATTTAAATAAGAACTATAAACATTTAAAAGAACAAAAATTATGATTTAAATAATATGAGCGCAAAATAATATTATCAACTATTTTGCCAATCCTTGAATGAAATGGTATTCAAACATATATAAGAAATACATTTCTAGAATTAAGTTTGTTGTTAATTTTTTTTATAACAACTTACCGAAAAAGGATTTGCTTTAAAATATATATAATTTTGGATATGTGCCTATGGCCCTATAAATCATGATAATTTATGATAAGATAATGATAAGAAATAATACATTGACACACATTGATATCCTCAGAAATCATTATATTATGTCATACTTCTACATTATACGTTAATCATATATTTATATTTCCTACACACAAACATATTAAACAAACACACATAATGTGTTTATTTGAGTCAGCGAGAGGTTAACTGTTTGATAAGAGGGCAAATAAACGCGACATGTAAAATACTTTCTAAGAGAAATGCGGTCAACACGCGTATTGGTGAGTAGGGAGGTCGCGCGTTGTGCAAAACACTGGGGTTCGATTCGTTCCAAATTTCACGCGCCTGTCGCTTTACCGTCATTTCGGTCAAGCCCCTACAATTCGATTTATTGCCATCTCTCTTCTTAGTTACATAACGTGTGCGGGTTATATTATTTAGAGAAATCTCTAGAAGGTAGCGAAATGTATTATTTTTACCTTTATGTGTTTTAAAAAAATGTGAACAAATATAATGTAAGAAATACCATTGTATCATGGAAGTATAAAATGATATATTAATATATAAATGTATGCAAAATAAATATAATAATAACCAAATGTACCTAAATTATCTAAATATAGGTTTTATGGAAGTTTTAATCCCCTAATATATATATATATAAATACATATATATTAAATAAAAGTATTTGTGTATTTTACTATATTAAAAAACTCCTAGTACAACTTAGTGCTTACCTATACTATACTATACTACTATCTTCACTACAATTTAAGGTAAACGATAAAAAAGTCCGAGAAAAAATATTATTATTAATTATGCATTTATCATTATCATAAGCATAAACTATTATTATAATTTAGATAGAAGCAAAATAGAAACATTTATACACCTATAATAGGTGAAATAATTTTTTAACTTGTAATTTTGTATATTTTTTGTATAAAAGCAAGTTTAGTTTTTTAATTCACTAATACACTCAATAATCTAGAGTCTAGACTATCCCGGAATCCCCTTAAACAAATAAAAATGAATTGAATTGAATTAAAATTAAGATAGCTGTGATAATGTATATAATCAATTTATTAATTATCAATAAAAACAATATATAGGGATATAATATTTAAACTTCAAATATACAATAATCTATAGCAAAAAAACGAAACGCCGAACGTATATACAATATATAATATAGTGTGTAGAAAATCTACTAAAATATAATGCAATTAAATAGTTATTAAATTGATAAAACTTAATGTCATAAGTCATAACATAATATAACATTTGTATTTCGTGCAATACACGTAGAGTGAACGTTGCCTAACATAATGACCGTTATTTGATCTTCTAAAGTTTCATTACGCACGTCCTCCTTGTAACAATGTACCACAACCACACACCCATAAATCCGTGACATTATTTTTATCAAACATGTATGCACTGTGTTGGAGGTCCCTAGATTATTCTCATGCTAATATAACAGATACAGTTCCAACCATGTACAAATAGTTAAAAAGTTATGTTTATACCAAAGTGTGACAGGGATAATTACTCAATATATTGTACTCATGTATCATTAAATTAAACTAGGTGGATAGGAAACATGCAAAATTGTATTGATGAGCAAAATACGTACTAATAATTATGCTACAATAAAATATTAACAAAAAGATTTTTACTTTTATAGATACAATTAAAATAATATCATCCGCAGGTACGTGACAACTTTTAAAGTAACTATTATATTTTATTTATTATATAATTTTATTTAAACGCACAATTATAATTTAAAATGCTATATGTTTTCATCAAAAATTAATGCAATCTTCTTAAGATACTTATTACTATAACAGTAATATAATAAAATATACTGACAGATCGTTTTTGCTCAGAATTATTTTTCTGGTTCTATTATCTTTATCAATGCAAATTTAACACATACAGTGACCACTCTAGGCACCTACTGTACAGCAGAGAGATACCCCACATACTCACCTTTTAATTTTTTTTTATTCTTATTAATTATATATTTGAGCTTTTATACATAACATTCTTTTTAGTGCGGTTATGATCATGTCAAGTTTGAATTATTTCTAGAGATACTGAAGTAGGTAGTAAAGTATCTTTAAACATTAATTTTTAAACTGCTAAATAATACCATAAAATACTTGTAGGTATCGTATAACTGTATTAAATACATCAAAATGATTATTATTTTTTTTTATGTTTACTTATTATAATTATTGCTGATAGAAAAATAATAAAAATTAGAACTATTCATTAAAATTTTTCATAAAGGCGAATACATTTTTCTTTTACCAAATGAATACAGAGGTAATAAAAAATGTAATTGTATTTATGATATCTAACACTATTACATGTAACACATAACAACTTAGGCAATTTAATAAAGTAATAAGTTTAATTTCGTAGGTACGACGATAAAAAGTTATCATTAATTATTTAAATAAATTTTAATAGTAAAAATAATGGATGGAATAAAAAAAAAAATTAACTGTTTTATAAATATTTTAGTTTCACTGTGCATCCGTGTTTTAGGTAAACTTTCGATAAAAATTTTAAAAAATTGATAATAAGCCATTAGGTAATAACTAATAAGCTAAAAAAGTAAAATTAAAAGGAACCATATTTAAGTTTGAAAAGTATAAATTATGTCTATTGTACATGAACCTGTGTGAAAAAACAAAAAGGCAAAACTTAAACTCTAATAGTGTTAATCTTAATTTTATTATAAATATTCCATGAAAGTATTATGTCTCTACACTTATTCAAGATATTATACAAGTTAGGCACAACAGAGAAAGAAAATAGATTTTGTCAAAAACTGGTTTTGCGTATGCTTTTTTTTATTCCCGTTTATTTTTAAAACTACTGGGATTTTTTTCTTTTGACCCAATGTAACAACAAATCATTGTAAAATTAATGCATTTATTGCTCCACACGGAATCTAATATACATCAAACATTATGTTTCATTTTTAAATTTATTTTTGATCCATCCCAATAACATAACAATAACGAAATTATATCCCCAAATAATGGTTCGATAAAAAAGAGCCACCGTAATAATTGAATACATTTTATATAGCCAGTTATTATAGAAAAAGGTCAAGCGTTTAGGTGAAATGTTATGGTCGAAAAATCAGGTTAATCACGATAACTTGTACAGCCATCAGCTGTATGCCCTAGAATATATTATCTATGATAGCAAAGGTATACTTTAGTAGTTTTGTGTCGCAACAGGGTTTAAAGTAAACATAAAGTAATATGTTCAACATAAACCACATTATAAAATGTCTAAGTTCATAGTTGAACTCATTTCATATATTTTTATACTTTCATATAGAATATTTTTTAGAAAAAAATCATATGCAAAAATTATACAATGTATAAGTACATTTCTTTTAAATGCATTATATTCAAAAAATTTTAATTTTACTAGTAAAATTACTTCCTTATTACTTTTTCCAGGTATATTATAGTTCACTTATGGTCTGTTTTAAGTACCAATAATAGATCAAATACGTCAATACTATTAAATTGTATCATTGTTTTCAAACCCTATAGGCAATATTATATACATGTATAATGTATCATATGTAATAGTTAATAGATTAAATAATAAACAATACAATTCACATTGAGTGATAAAGTTATAGTGAGCTATAAATTATAATACAGTTGCACCCAAATTTTAAACAGCGATAATTTAAAAAAAAATCATGTAAGTGAATACATTAATAATTAAACAGGACATATTACACAGACTAAATTACAATACCGGTGTTTCTAGGGCCTCAGTTGGCATTTAACAATAGAGAAGGCACATTTGTCGGAGATCCTATTTATTTACGCCATTCTATCATATTGACCTGAAACTGTATATGACGGTGAATATACGTACATACAGTCCGCGTTCTTTTAACGCCCACTATTGACTGTTTGACCTCATGAAATCGTTTCATTTGCTACAATTATTATTCAGGATAGAAAGTACAAAACAGAATAATCCACTTTAGTTCGTTTATAGCGAATATTATGTCCTAGATTTCAGGTTTCCGTTATGGTCTTTATTTTACCCAGAAATGTCACTGTATTTACTATTTAATACTCTATACTAGGTGTTAATCAAATAATTTATCTCTAGTTGTTGGTACATGAAATGACTTAAATAAATCCTAAATAAAAAAATTGTTTTTTTATTTTATAGGACAATAAAATATTGCCTAAATATTTTAGAAGTGTCAGATCGTAAATTTGTAACAAGTTTTTGAGTGAAAAATTGCACAATAAGAAAAATTTGAGTAGACAAAATATATTTTGAAAGCCATATACTATTTTGCGTATACCTATGTAGATATAAAATATGTATCTTTCTTCGCTATATTCATTTAATGAAATCCTTTAATATAAAAACAATATTTCTAAAATATTAGAGTATCGAATCTACGTACAAACATTTATAATAATATATAATAATTTATTAGGGCACGGATGTTGATGACTTTTGCATCTTTTTTAAGAACGCTATGATTTTCTAGTTAAAATGTGTTTCAATAACATATGATTCTAAGCAACTCATTTTTATTTTGCATTTTTTTCATTTTTAGACGAAATTCAATTTTTTTTTTTTTAGCAGTTTTCATCTTTTTATTTTAATTGAGAGAAAAAATACTAGATAATAATTTGTTAGTTATATTTTCCACCAATCCAATAGTTGAACCTTACCTAGGTATCTGTTAATAAAAATATTTTGAACACAATTTATATCGAGAAACTGTTTTCTAGATTAAAACAAGCTTAGAAATTTAAATCTAAATCAAAATCATGCATGTTAATAAATTGTATATTTAGATTCTGGAGGTACCTATAGCTATGAATGTATTAAGTTTTACAATCATGTGTGGTTTTTTAAATTTTTTTTTTGTCTGACTGTCATCAAATATTGGGTAAGTAAGAATGCTGCCATTTTTTTATCTACATTTTGCATTAAAGAGGTTGAAATTGAAATCTCGTTGCTTTTTTTTGAATGCGTTAAAGAAAAAAAAATAAATTGAGGAAAAATGGAAATTTATATGCAAAAAGTTTTTAACAAAATCAATTTTATTTTTTTGGTGTAATTCGACAACTAATAACCATAGAGATTTTAAATTTTCTTCAGATGTAAATATGACCTTTTTCCATACATGTGAAATAAAAAAATTTTCACTTGGTAAAAATACTAAAAATTCAATACAAGATTCCACATAAGTTGTTTTGATAGCAGTTAAAAAATATTAAAGATATATGAGCACATCATTTTATATTTTGGGCGGAGTGATGAATGCATTGTTTTATTTATTTTATTTTGTGTCTGTCTACAAGATAAGTAGGTGGTCAAAATTATGTATAGATTTTTAATTTCAATATCTTTTTCGGCGTGAATGTGAATCTAGTTGGTGCATTCAGGAGATCAAAATAAGAGATCATAAAGGAAACACAGGAATTTTTACGCAAAATTAATTTTGGTTCTTGATGAAACTTTCAAAAAAAATTACTGTGGATACATGAAATTTTCACTGAACATTTATTTTAGTATTTCCTATACATGGTTAACCCATGTTGACTAATTTATAGGCATATAAAATTATCGATTTGTATTACAGTTTAATAAGTATTTAATAATTGTCTTTGATTCTAAGTGAAGCAATTGCTTTGATGTTTTTACATTAGTAAATATCTATTTTTAATTTTGAGTTGGTGTTTCTAGTAGGTAAATAATTTTTTGGATAAATGAAGTACTTCAAAATAATGGCATATCAAAGGATCTGTGAAGTTATTTTCTTCTCCCTTTCCTTAATTTATGAATTGTATTCTCTGGTATAGTAATTTATATAGTCGCTGCTAGACATTATCCACCAGTGAACCACTAGTTTTAGAAAACCCACACCCTACCATCTGTAAATCCTGGTTATGCCACATTGTCACTGCTTCAAAGCTTTTATTAAGTTTCATCATAAGATAAAAGATTCTGGTACTTGATATTTTCGGATTTTAAATTTGAATTAAGTAAATTAAGTGATTAGAGTGAATTCATGATACAATTGCAGCAAACCATCCATGATGACTACAATATTCTAGTCTCAACATCACCCTATTGAACAGAATATTTTCAACTACCATAAAAATGTCTTATTGTCTTTTATATTGATTATAAAACAAGCCTAGACTTTTACATTATAAAGTGGTTCATTTTTCCAGTTTATAAGTAGTTTTCATAAGCAGGCATTTATGAAGATAAAATATATTTTAAAAAACTTAACAAGCACAATTGAATAACTAACTTAATAATATCTTACAAAAATATTTTTATTTATTGCTTTCAAGAATTAAATCTTCTAAGAATAAAATTTAAACAAGTCAAAAAGTATCATTGCTGTTTATGTGTTTTTTTTTTCATACACATCAAAATACTTTATCGCGTAATATGTTTAATATAACTTAAGTATAGCAGATGGTATATATACTAATATATACATACATTACTTTCAGTAATCAAATGAATGTTCTCTACCTTTCTGAAAAACCTCTATAATTCAAAGATAACCAAGAAAAAATTTGCACCCTAGAGCAACATATTTATGCAGCCTCAAAAAAAAATAATATATACATTTATTAAACAACATTCAAAAAAAATTTAAGGTGTCTCATTTGGGGTTTAAATATTATTTCTATTAAAATTGTTGAAAAATGTAAATAGAGCTACCTACTTAAAATATAAAATCATTACTTTATAACTTAATAATACATCTCTTAAAAACCCATTTTATTTTATTATGATAATATTAAATATGTATATACGTAAGTATATACTATTTATACTGTATGTCTGCAGAAAACATGAACACTCTACAACTCTGTAAGTATATGATACTAAAAATAAGGGTTTTTTTTTTAAAAAAAAGAAAGTTCTATGGCACAAATGAAGAATACATAAGTTAAAAAATTATAAGTCAATAAAATGTAAGCCCAGTAGTCTAGTTTCATGTTCTGTTAACTGAATACAAAAATATGCATAAGGTAACAGAGTAAATGTGGACAAGCGGTATTATAACAGACATGGATAATATTTTGTTTTTCTTTGATTCTTACAATAATTAATATTTTTAACACGAATCTGGAGTTCCACTACATTGTGTCATATCATGTTCCATATATTTAATATTAGGTAACAAAATGTCAGAAATAAATTACCTTCAAGTTAAATATAATACATATTTAACTTTACATGACACCACGTTATAGTAAAAACTCAGTTTACTCAAAAATGTTACATTTAAAATATTAGCCATGATACATTGGCATTGCATCTAAAGAATAAAATAAACATAATTATTTAATAAAGAATACTATTATATAAAGAAGTAAGCAGTTTTTAGTTTGTCCCTGTAAACCAGAAAAATTACAGAACCAGTTTTAATGCATTTTCGCAGTTATTCCTGATAGTCAATTGAAGGTTTTTGTACCAATTTTATACTTTTATATCTCCTCTACCACTCTCAATAAACTATTTTTTAAAGAAAAACCTTATGGTAACACAGCCATATTTAAATGGTTATTGGTTACATAAAATAAAATAGTAATTGTGAGATTGGAAAATTTTTAAAATTGTATTATTTATTTTATAACCGTCATGGAACCTCGATGAGCATATAGTATATTATAGGAGTTATTTGCAAAAACTTTGATTCAATAAAGTGTAATTTATGATGTCATCTGTTCAATGGTTAAAGCATGGCTTTGAATAATTTACTTTTGCAAATAAAATCTATCTTATTTTTCATTCTATTTATATTTGTTTATAACAAATTAGTATTCAAATTGTATATATGCTGTGATTTTTAAATGTAATATTACATGAAACACGCAATAGATACATTTGGCTGTCTCTATGCCTGGGAAAGGTTTTGAAACAAATGAACTGATTTATGACAGGTTTTTAAAGGTTATCATATTATCTGGTAAAAATAAAATGGTCATAATGATTGGTTATAATTTTACACATGTATTTTATATTTGATCAAAAGAACTTAAATAACTATATTAAAAATCTGTGATGTTACATTTAACAGAGTTTAAGAAAGAGTAAATCCACGGCAACCCCATATAAGATCAGCTACTACAAAATAATAATACAGTATATTACACTTAACTACCTATTTAATATTATATTTTAGATTTACCAGAGTGTTGATGATGACACATCAATAATTGAAATGTTGATTGACAGTCTAAAAAAAACATAAATCAATAAATAAATTAGTGCCTTGCATAATACCTATAGGTACCTACTACATAATATAAATGTAATTTCTTATATATTGATTGATTATAGAAAGACACAAATTGAGTTGAGCGATACAGTTTATAGAGGTGACAATTGAAACTTACCAGGTGAACCTTAAGCTTCGTATTCAAAGGGAACAGAATAGGACAAAAACCTTGACACTAATGTTGTAGAAGCGATATATTTTATTCTGAAAATCCCGTTCAAAATACACGACAAAACGCAGTGTCATAAGCAGGCGAAATAGAACATTTAGCAATTAACGATCATAATAAAACATGGCCGAAAAATAGTTAACAACACTCGTAATTTCGGTGTATAAAACGAAAAATTATACCCTATCAAAATATTATACAATCTATATAGCCATATAGGTAATAATATCAACAATCACTATAATACTACTGGCAAACAGGCTGCTGCTGTGTACATAGTGTATAATTACTAATTAATTAATGTGTGTAGTACTGTTGTGAGTACTTTGTGAACGGTCCTTATCAGTGTCACACAAATTCGGTGATATTCCGTGAGCTTTTGCGAGAATCACGGTTGCACAACATAAAAAATCGATATTATCGTGTTTTGCATTATGTTATCAATTTTTGTTTGTTTGGCATGTGATTATCAGGCCGCTTCGCCACCGCGTTCTGGTTTCTCTGCCCGAAAACGTTGAAAACTTTGAAATGATTTTTAATTTTGTAAATAAATAAAAATTTGATTTCCGTTTGCAGATTACCATAGAAGTCTTATTTCCCGAACACATTTCCAGTTTAAAGCGCTATTAACTCGACCATTGAAAAATGTCCATTGAAATTGAGTCCGCTGAGTTCGTAGTATCCATAACTATATTATTCATTGTAATTAACAAAATATTCTCTAACTTAACTTTGTTTACAGTGTCATCCGACTTATACAGCAATATCTGAAGGAATCAAATCTAATGAAATCTCTTCAAACCCTTCAAGTATTTATTTTAACTATTCCACTGTTGAATGGATGTATATAAAAACATCCATTATTGTGATAAAAAAATTAAATAAATCAATAGTTCAATTTGTTTGGATTGGATTGTTTATAGTAAATTCATATTCAATAATTTGTTTATAACATTTTCTAGGAAGAAACCAGTGTATCGTTGAACACAGTAGATAGTATTGATGGTTTTGTTGCAGACATACACAACGGTCATTGGGATACAGTATTAAAAGCAGTACAGTCATTGAAATTACCCGATAGTAAATTAATTGATTTGTACGAACAAGTTAGTGCCCTACTATTTATATTAAAGAAATAATAATAGTTTAAAATATAACAATATTTTATAAATTGGCAGGTTGTATTTGAACTAATAGAGTTACGAGAACTTGGAGCTGCTCGATCACTTTTACGTCAAACAGATCCTATGATTGCTTTAAAACAACATGAACCTGATCGTTACATACACCTTGGTATAATTATAATATTATATACAAACAGTAATCACAGTTATTCAAAATGTTGATAATTTTAATAAAATATGCTTATCTTAAACATTTTTATAAGTTAAATATTAAATTTTTGAATATTATTTTAAAGTTTTAATTTCTCTTCAAATTTAAATTATTGTATTCTTGTACACTTTTGATTTTAATATAATTTGTTTTATTTTTTTTTATTCTAGAAAATCTTTTAGCTCGGTCTTATTTTGATCCTCGTGAAGCATATCCTGAAGGTACATCCAAAGAAAAACGTAGAATTGCTATTGCCCAATCATTAGCTGGTGAAGTATCTGTAGTACCATCATCAAGACTATTAGCACTTTTAGGCCAAGCATTAAAGTGGCAACAACATCAAGGTCTTCTACCTCCAGGTATTTTAAGATTAATCATTCAAGTATTGATAAAACCATAACTAAATACATATGTATGATCACAACTTTGTGAATACACATACCACCCTTGCCTCATCTATTGTGCAGTTCTCCGCTTCTATTATATTCAATACTTATTGGTTATCGCAACTATGTAGCTACGCCAGCATGTCATTTTGGCATCCAGTGTGCTCGGATCACGGCAGCCTCTG
>PVMI01051580.1:0-10910 GCA_008528875.1 Aulacorthum solani
CCTCACGAAACTTTGTCAGGAAGCCAGCTGGAATGGCCTGAGCTCCGAGTGATTCCTGATCGCTCAAATGCACATATGCGAGATGTCGACGACGCAGTTCGATAGCCAAAGATAACCAGGTATCCTGCTCATCATCAAAAGCATGCATATCCTGCAGACGGCCATAGGGCGCAATACGGATACCTGTCAGATGACTCCCGATGGCTGCAGAGACGGCATCCACAGTTTCCAGCGTAAACCGCAGACGATTGGCAATATTACCGCCATAACGATCTGTTCTGTCGTTAAGTCCACCATTGATAAATTGCTCGAAGATGTAGCCGTTAGCCGCGTGGATCTCCACACCGTCAAAACCCGCCTCGATAGCATTTTTAGCCGCCCGAACGAAATCCTGCGTTATTCGCGGGACTTCATCCGTTGCTAATGCGCGGGGCTGGCTGTGAAATACGCGTACAGACTGACAGTTATCACCGGGAATGTGAGTGGTGCAGCCTTCTGCAACGCGTGATACGGAGCTGACCGGTGCCTGCCCATCAGGCTGGTGAGCAATGTGAGAGGAACGTCCTACGTGCCATAGCTGGATGAATATTTTCCCACCCTGCGCATGTACTGCCTCAGTAACTTTTTTCCAGCCCACTATCTGTTCGTCAGTGTAAATTCCCGGCGTGTAAGCCTGTCCACGGCCTTCCATTGAAACAGGTGAACCTTCGGAAACAATTAAACCTGCTGTTGCGCGCTGGCGATAGTAGGTGACCATACTGTCAGTGGGAACAAGGTTATAGGCCCGCGATCGTGTCATTGGTGCCATAACGACACGATTGCTAAGCTTTATTCCATTCATTGTAAAGATATTCAGCAACTCGCTCATTCTGTCTCCTGAAGCCATTTCATGGTAAAAATCTGTTAGCAACGATCTTATCCTTATTTGAAGGCCATGATTACCTGGGCAAAAAGCCCCTCAGTGTTGAGATAAAGGAACCAATATTTGTGACGGCACAACTCAATGGCGTACAGGAATTTACTGAAGTCGTCAGAAAAGGCAGTTTCGTTGCTGCAGCTGAGGGGTTAGGCGTGACGCGCTCTGCACTCAGCAAAAGCATCAAGCGTCTGGAAATTCGCCTGGGGGTTCGCTTACTCAACCGCAGTACGCGAAGCCTGTCGCTGACGCCGGAAGGTGAGATCTATTTCAATCGCTGCACTGCTGCTCTGGATATGATTTCAGATGCTGAAAGCATACTTGAGGCGGGGATAGTGGAGCCGTCAGGACTGATGCGGCTGACGGTTCCCGTGGCCTTTGGGCATCTTTTCATTATGCCCTTACTCAATATCATGGCGTTAAAATACCGGACCCTTAACATCGAAGTTGATTTCAGTGATCGGGTTCGCGACCCGGCGACAGACGGCTTTGACCTGGCGCTGAGGCTTGGCCCCCTGCCTGACTCAGGTGATTTGGTTGCCACCCGCCTGGGCGAGCAAAGGCTTATCATTTGCGCCTCTAAGGGCTATCTGGAACGAGCAGGCACCCCCATTGATCTTCGTGAGCTTTCATCACACAGATGCATTTCAGGGTTACCGTCAGACGGGCAAACTTACTGGCTAATCCGGGGCAAAGAGGGACACGTTGTAAGGCATGTTGTTTCCTCAGCCTACCGTTTTAATAATGGTCAGGCCATGCTGGAAGCGGCTATTGCCGGATGTGGGGTGACGCAACTTCCGGACTGGTTATGCGGTGATGCCATCAAAAAGGGGCAGCTTCGTGCAATTCTACCCACATTTCAGGCACCCCCCACCCCCATTTCTGCAATGTGGCCCAGGACTCACACGGTCCTTCCTAAAGTGAGAGCCTTGATTGAAGAACTGAAAAAAGAGTTGCCGGCACGCTTGTCGAGCGCGCAGCGTTCATCTGTTGCGCGGTAATGCGGTATCAATACCGGATACATCATCTGTTGAAAGCCAGCCTGGATTATATTCGCTCCAGCATATTGACCATCGATTGTGAGAGTCCTTTTCCATTCCAACCCGGTAATGCGCGCCGTAGATTTCGCGCTCCCCTGAGTCGTGTGTTTTCTCCGCGATAATACGGCCTATTATCAGGATGGCCGACTGACGATCGGACTGGATACATACTTTCAGCGGTTCACCATAATGCTGCATCCAGGGCCACGGAAGCCGGAAGGCTTTCATTGCGGCAATAATATTCCGCCTCCCTGATATGTAGCCCAGGGGGGTAAAATTACCCGCAGCATTTTCACTAAAGCATGTGCTGAAAAGTTTGAAATCTGCCTGGTCCAGCGCCCACGCATAGCGATACCAGGTATCGATGACTCCCTGTTCTTCACTCGTATCACGGTGGTTTTCTGGCACAATATGCCAGGGGGCGTCAAGTTCACTGATGATGGCGACTTGCGGAAATCCCTGATGCCAGCCGGATTCTTCAGCCGGTAGCAGCCATCCCGATAACAACTGCCTTGCACCTGAAGTCCAGGTTATTTGCAGGTGAAGAGTATGGATAACAGGTTGGGACTCATCTGTGCCTGCCCTCATCACGACCGTCCCCCCAAACCGCACCTGGTTATGACGTCCGGAACCTTTGCGCGAAGCCTGCCCGTGCAGGTATGCACTGGCGACGTAATCTTTATCGTTCCGGCGCTCAACGGTGTTTGTCAGCGTAACGGATACGTTATCCAGGTCAGCAAAGTCATTTTGCAAAAGGGCGGTGACATTTTCACGGCCGGAAACTGTTCCACGATGACTGCTGACTAATCTGACCGAGGGGTCCAGCCATTGGCTATTGTCTGAGCAAGCACTTCCTGACCAGGTTTCACAAAAACTAATCAGGCTCTGCACCGAAGAATGAAATGAACTGTTCATTTATTGTCCTGCGTTTATTCAGAAGGAAACTCGGGTAACACGAATTCTGCCATTTCAGCCATCACCTCGGCTGCGGGCCGTGTCAGCGGTTTCAGATTTAACGCAACGTGGTTTACCCCCTGGCGTTCCTGCTCCTTCCATAGCTTTATCAGCGCATTGCGGCCGACAGTGATGCCATTCATCAATCTGCGAAGCGGGGCGTCAGGGTTAGCATCGAGGTCAAAAAAGGTGGCATAGCCATAAGGTCTGAAACGATTGTCATCGTAATCGCCACGCCAGAATTCAAGCAATTCCGGGAGCGTTGAGAAGTCACTCAGATGCCATATCCATCCGTCGCTTTCTTCAGCTATCCAGCTCAGGTCCTGCCGCGCCCGCCCTACCACAATCATCGGAATGCGGGATTTAAAAGGTTTAGGAATAAGATCAAGGTTGCCTGAAAGCCTTCCGTAAAACGCCGTTTCAGCCACCGGGAAGGACGTCTCACTGACGGTTTTAATCAGACCAAACGCCTCCCGATAGCGTTCGGCACGGTTATCATAATCGGCTCCAAACGCAGGGTATTCTACAGCGCGATCCCCACTGGACAATCCCAGCAGAAGGCGCCCACCACTTAGCTGGTCCACAGAGGCTGCCTGCTTGGCCAATACAATCGGGTCCCGCAGAGGTAACACCATACCGGTAGTACCCAGGGTTATGCGTTTAGTTTGGGAGGCAAGAAATCCAAGGTAGACCATAGGATCCAGCATTTGTCCGGTGTCACCAAACCGCGGGTCATAAAAGGGTACATCTCTCATCCAGAGAGCGGAAAAACCGGCGTCATCAGCAAATTTTGCCAGCGCCTGATGATCCTCCAGAGTTGGGAAAGGTGAATCCGGATAACCTTCAAGTGGCATAATAAAGCCGAAGGTCAGTCGGCCCGGGCTGAATACGCGCTTATATGCGCTATGTGAGGCAAGATCCGGCGGATAAGTGAGTTGTGTCTGTAAAGGGGGCATTTTCACTCCTGACGGGCGCAATCAGTTGCGCCCGTTATTTAGTTCATCACTGATGATTACTTCGCTGCATCCTGCAGGGCCTGCTTCATAAACACGACGGAGCTCTCCAGTGCCTGCACCGCTTCTGGCTGCAGCGTGGAGAAGAAATGCCATGCGTGGAACATACCCGGCCAGACTTCCAGATTTACGCGAACCCGGTGATCGCCCAGATGAGTTGCGAGCCGCATAGCGTCGCTCAGCATCAGTTCGTTTTCGCCAATCTGAACCAGCACCGGCGGCAGACCTGTCACATCGGCAAACACCGGTGATGCCATTGGGTGATTAGGCAGCGCATCGCCCAGGAAGGTGCGTGCCAGGAAATCCAGACCTGCCTTGGTGTTCAGAGGATCAAGGCCTTCCCGGTTGGTCATGGAGACGCCCGTGTGCTCAAGGTTGGCCCATGGGGAAATGGAAACACCGCCAGCAGGAAGCGGCAGGCCTTTATTACGTGCAGCTACCATAACGGTAACCACCATCGCTCCGCCCGCAGACTCGCCCGCCAGTACGATTTTGCTGGCGTCAAAGCCCTGCTCAATCAACCACTCATACGCACGAACAGTGTCGGTAACAGGCGTAGGGAAGGGATACTCCGGTGCCAGACGGTAATCCGGCATGTAAACCCGTGCGCCCAGCATGCTGGCGTAGTTACCACCAATGCCGTGATAGCCCGCCGGTTCACCGACAATGTAAGCACCGCCGTGGATGTACATAACGATGGCATCAGTTTCAAGGTTGTCGGGGGTTACCAGCGTTCCCGGCACGCCTCCCATGTCTACCTCAGCAAAACTGACACCGGAAGGTGCAGGATTTTTGGCCAGCATACGGGTGTAGGCGTCACGCACCTCACTCATAGGCGTTACGGTATCCTCACCGGTAAGGATTGGACCCAGGCCGGCCAGGCTTTCTGACCATTCTTTTACGGCTTGTTTGGTTTGTTGATTCAGCATTTTTATTCCTGTTTGTATTTGCGTTAAAAAATAACAGGAATCTATAATATATAAACATTTGGGGAATGTGCTTCCCGTATGGGGGTACGTTAACGCCCGTATTAAAGAGGATATATAAAGCATGGAGATCAACAGCATTGGTGATATCGCCGCGTTCGTCGCGGCGGTAAAAGCCGGGAGTTACACCCACGCAGCGGGCTCCCTCGGGCTCACACGTTCTGCCATTGGTAAGAGTATTGTCAGGCTCGAAACGCGCATGGGGGTTCGCCTTCTGAACCGTACCACCCGGAGTCTAAGTCTGACCGATGAAGGGAGGATCATGTTCGAGCGTTGCCGACAGATACTGGATGACCTGGAAGAGGTTGATGCCGCGATGGCCATGCGCAGAGGTAAGCCAACGGGGACTCTCCGGCTGAGTGCGCCGCTTTCTTTTGGTCAGCACCATATCCTTCCCATTCTTGATGTTTATCTGAAAAAGTGGCCGGAGCTTCGTGCGGAGGTGTCCTTTAGCGACAGGTTTGTCGACCTGATTGAAGAAGGCTTTGATATTGCCATTCGCATCGGTGAACCTCGCGATGATTCGCGCATTCTTACCCGAACGATTGCTTCGCAGCATATTGTCACTTGTGCATCTCCCGAATATTTGTCCTCACGGGGCATTCCAGAAACGCCCTCAGACTTAACCAGGCATGACACTATTTTTCTTCTGAGTGCAGAAAAGAGACGCAGCTGGCGGTTTGCGACTCCGGAAGGCACTTTTGTGTATGAAGGACCCGGGCGGCTAAACCTCGACAGTTCGGAAGCCATGCGGGCATCGGCAATTTCCGGATTTGGTATAGTCCACTTACCAACCTATTTGCTTGGAGAAGATTTGCGTAGCGGTAAATTAATACCCGTGCTTGAGGACTATCCCTTCCCCCCTGAACCTGTTCGGATCATTTACCCCAGTAAACGACATTTATCCCCGCGCATTCGCGCCTTTATCGACCTGCTGGTTGAAAGCTGGGAGCAAGGCTTACCCTGGGAATAAGGGAAATGTCCGTACAGGACTTCCAAACGCAGTTATGTGGCATTCATTTACAGGTTCCACGTCCGCTGTTCGCTCATGACCGTCCCTTAGCCTCACTTGAACTATATAAACTTCCCCAGACATTAACTTTTTTGCCAGTAAGTCTCTCAATAGCCTCAATTGCGTCTGGATCACCATGGCGAGCCATGCAATATAAACAATCGCCGCCACAGTCAAAATTCATAGTTTCTGGTGTTTTGCTCACCGGTTGGCCGCAGGTCTGGCAAGTGTTTACATTCACTGGAATGACATCCTGTTTAGATTTTCACTAATATGTTGCTTAACATAACATCCCAAGATCGACCTGCTCCCTGATAATTCTCATAAAATGCTTCTGGCAATGTCCGCTATTCGCTCTTAGCGGACCCAGCACCTGATGAGACTGGCCGCTTGGTGCCATAAGCTGACATTACTGACATCAAGATGTACTCATATGCAGGGAGCAATCTACAGCCATATCATTTTCTGAGTGGGTATAGTTAAGCTTATGTCCGAGACTGTTCTCAAAAAGTAAGTAGTCGGCATTATCCTTGTGACCGTCTTTACTCCGAGTCTTAATCCATCACCGTGGCGGAGGCAGGCAACTCGCTCTATCGCATGCTCGCTTCATTGTAGGTACGACACTGGGCTTATTCTTATTAATACGGTACATCCCGCTTTTTTTACGTCGCCTGGTTGCCCGATAGATTCCCTCAATCGCGGTGCATGTTCACCAGCACCTGTCGGGACGTTCAGGCGCAGATGTGCCATCGGGGAATAGGGATTGCCGCCATGCTGCCAGGGACTCATGGCGACGCCATCGCCGGATTGCAGAGTATTCAAATGCCGCCGAGGGATGTCACTATTATCTCCGGCATATCGATCGCTGCGGTCCATACTGGATATCGCCGATGCATTGCTGGCGAATTCCGCAACACCAGCAAGGTAGGCATGTTCTTCGGCGCGCGCGCTTTTGCTGTTGCGCCAGCGGAGGTGAACAGATGTTATACATGTTCGGGGCTGAAGCTTTAGGTTTTGCAATCTGTTGCGTACTGCCCCGTTAGCTGAAAAGAGGGTGGATTAGAAAGCGTGTTTATTGGCAGAGAAGAGCCATAAGCTGGCGGGAAACACACATTGAATAACGATCAGAAGTGGTATGTCACCAGCAGGCTTCCTGTGGGTGATATTTCTCGTTGCACAATCGGGCTATTGCGCGCATCTCCCGTTAACTGCGTAACGCCTGCTGCGGCAATCACGCTCCAGTCCTCATTGAACTTGTGTGTCCAGTCAAGATTCATCGACCAGGCATAAATTCCCGAGCCGGCATCATATCGGATAAACCTTGATGCAGCCGATTGAGATGCACTGACTCCGTAGTAAGTCTGCATGTATTTGTCCGTCCCCCAGCTGCCGGTCAGCGCCAGCGTTACTGTATTATTCGGTGAGGTATAGAGCGGGCTATTAATGCCAAAATGCAATGCCGTGCCATTGTTTTGCTCAGAAAATGGCACTTCAGCCTGCAATTGCAAATTAAGCCAGTCGGTCACCCCGTATCCCAAGCCAAATACACCGAGAGCCGAGCCTTTGACATCCCCCATACCTCGCAAATAGTCGCTGCCATCGCTTAGGGAGTCACTGTCCACGTCACGATCCTTACGGCCTGCGCGATAGCTCACCGCAGCGTTGTAATCGAATTTGCCGATGTTATTGCCATAACCGATGCCCCGCGTGGAGCTGACGAAGAAACCATTTTCCATGGTGTAATCAAGCACCAGGGAAGTCGTGACGCGGCTTTTGTCCGAACCAGAATAACGTGGCGTCACGTTCGCGCCGCCTCCCACCGTCAACGCGTTGCCCTGATTCTGTGCTGCCGCCAGTATCGGGGTGGTCAGTAACGCCAGGACTGCGCCCGACAACATTTTTTTCAGGCTGTACCCCGTGAGTGAAAGGGGGAACTTATGACGCAGTGTGTTATTTCTCATTAAAGAAGTCCTTATGCATTCAAATGATTACGATGCAAGCGGGTTGTAAACGCCAGAACGTTCATTTTGAATGCGCCCGCTAAAGTTCTCATGAGCCAAAAATGAAGAAAGGGTGAAGCAACCACAGATGCTGCAAAGCTGATAGATTTCCTGATACCGTTTTTTTCTTCAGACGTTCTTCATTCACTGCTGATACTGTAACCATTGTGAAAATACTCCTGATTGAAGACGACCTGGATCTCGGTAACGGCATACGTATTGCCCTTGCAGATCAAGGATTTGATGTTATATGGGTTCGCCGCAAAGAGGATGCCCTGCATCAGCTTGATGTCTGCGTGCCTGAACTTGTGTTGCTCGACCTCGGATTACCCGACGGCGATGGCATGAGTCTGATGGTGGGCCTGCGTCAGCAGCACAAGGGCATTCCCGTGATCATCCTGACGGCGCGAGGCACACTGCACGATCGCCTTTCCGGGCTGGACGCGGGTGCAGACGACTATCTCGTCAAACCGTTTGTTCTCGCCGAGTTGCTGGCGAGGGTGAGAGCGCTTGCGCGCCGCAGTTATGGTTTTCAGAACGAGGCGATAGAACTTCGGGGATTATCACTTTTTGTGCCCACACGACGCGTGACCGTGAATGCACGGCATATTGAGTTGACGGCAAGTGAATACGCGCTGCTTGAAACGTTGATGTTACGCACTGACCGCGTGCTTACTCGCAGTTTTCTGGAAGAAAGGATCTTCGGCGCAAAAGAAAATATGAGTAATGCGCTTGATGTGCATATGGGGAATTTGCGTCGCAAAATCGGCGAAGGCTATGTACGAACGGTGAGGGGCGTTGGGTATGTCATTGATACCGTACCCATTCAGAAGGGAGCAGGTTGATGCGAAATGTCTGGCGCCATCTGAGAACCCCAACGTTCGTGCGGCGAATTATGGTAGCGCAGATGCTATTGCTCACTCTGCTCTGGTGTCTTTTTCTGACTTACGTTTTGTGGGAGGACTTACGTAGTCCGGCGATATTAACGGGCAGCAAGACGTACGAAACCATTTTTACTGTGGTTAAGAGTATGGACGATAGCCCGCAGGAGCGAACGCATGTGCTGGCTGCATTAAGTAAGGCAGTACGGGAAAATTATGGCGGCGGTGAAGATCCAGCACTCTCAATCAGCCTTATCGTACGCGAGAATAAAGAGATAATTTATGCCTCTGATGGTGCGCCAGTCGGAGTGATAAACAGCCGTTATGGAAAAATTGAGCGCGTGGAGAGTGATGGTCGCGCCTGGAACAGCCGTACCTTAAAGTCCGGGAACGCCGACACAGAGGTCACGCTTATCACCCCTGCTGGAGGCTGGAATTTCTTTATCTATCTGAACTCGCGTGGCTACTACGTGATGCCGCTGCTGGTATGCATTCCTTTTCTTTTGTTCCCTGCCTGGCTGTCGATCCGCATAGCAATGCGCCCATGGAATAAAGTGGTAAATGAAGTGTCCTTACGCACGCCGGACGATCTCTCGCCCTTAAAAGCAGTGCCAAAGCACAGGGAGCTTCGCCAGATGGTTGACGCGGTTAATGGATTTCTTGCCAGGGTGCGGGAAAGCACTGAACGGGAACGCGTTTTCATTGCCGATGCCGCTCACGAGTTGCGTACCCCCCTGGCGGCGATGCGAATCAATGTTGAGGCGCTGGAATCTTATGTGAGCAGTGACAGCCAAAAAGAGTTGCTTGCGGGCATTGTTCGCAGCAACAGCCGTGCGGCTCGTCTGGTCAATCAGTTGCTGCTGCTGATGCACAGCGAAGCGCGCATTGACATGGTTATGGAGCCTTTGCCGCTGACAACGCTCATACAAGAACGTATGGCCGGGCTGGCACCGCTCGCGGCGGAACGCAGGATTGAACTTGAATTTTACGCCGAAGAGGAAATCTGGGTGACTGGCGTCAGGGAACGGTTAATGTCGCTTATCGATAACGTAGTCGAAAATGCCGTGAAGTATAGCCCCTGGGGCGGGAGGATTGAGGTGGAATTACGATCCTTAAATCAATCCACGCAGTTACGTGTTTCAGATGCAGGGCCTGGCATTCCCGTTGAATTGAGGGAGCGCGTGTTTGACAGATTTTTTCGTGATCCTAACCAGCTGCAAAGCGGGAGTGGGCTGGGGCTTGCCATCGTTAAAGCCGTTGCGCAGCAACACAACAGCAGCGTAAGCCTCAGTACGTCGGCAGAAGGTGGGCTGATGGTTTCGGTTGATTTCCCAAATCACAAGTCCGCCTGAAAGCAAGGACAACGTTGATCCGCCCCGGCGAATGGCCGTTACCTGAATGATGGAGTTAAACGTGAAATACGTTGTTCTTGCAAGCCTGTTAATTTCGCTCTCACTAAGCGGGTGCGCTATTACGGTCAGTGAACTAAAAAGCAGCCAATCCTCTTTTGACGGCAGTTTCGTGAGCAAGGCAGGCTCATCTGATACTTATCGAACCCTAAGGTACATGGCAAGACAGTGCCTCGAATATGAGGCATATTCAGGAAATCCGGTCATCGTACTGAGCGAATTTGATGGTGAACGCAAAGCAGGGGAGATTAATCAAAAGTTCCTTTCACAGGGATTGTTGATAAATAACACGCTAATTGAGATCGAAAGTCGGCATGGTGACAACGCACAGGTCTCCCTTTATACAACCAAGAACGTCTTGAGCACGGGAATCCGGTCACCAAAGATAATTGATATCAAGCGCTGGGCTGACGGCGATAAAACGTGCTAGCGCGACACCGCGAAGCATTCCAGTTATATGACTTGCGCCACATTGATTAACACCGCAATTCTAAGTAATACCTTCATCAGAGGTGAGAGCCACTTCAAACTTCCGCTATTCGCTCTTAGCGGACCTTCCGGAGCGTAGGTCCGCTTTGTGCCTGAAGCCTGCTCTCTCCGCATCATGATGTGTTGATCAATTGCGGCAGTTCACCTGCACCTTTCTGAGTGACCTCCGGCATGTTCATTCCGTTCGTCTGTAATTTTGCAGGCAACTTA
>PVMI01051606.1:0-10397 GCA_008528875.1 Aulacorthum solani
CTCACTTACACACTAAACAATTTGATATTGTATTCATTCCATAGTTTTTATGGAACTGCTTTAAGTAAATATTTCAGAGAACTATAAAATGCGCAACATTTGTACGTTTAATTATACTTTTTGTTAGAGATTAAAATTTCATTATTAAATACTGTACAACCGAACTACAGCAGGTTGGTATAACTAAAGAATGAAACCGATGATTTTGTAGCCAAATATAAAGTTATTTTAAGAACATTTTGTAAGATTGTGATATTGTATAATATTTGTTGATATATTTTCAGAATTAAAAAAAAACTATTAAAAACTTACTTGTTTTTGGTTTGCCTCGTAAGAGTATGGAGTGAATTTGATTCTGATTGCATTTTCTACCTGCAAGAAAACAAAATATTAAAAATTGTACTATCCCTAGAATTTGTATTTTTATTATTATTGTAAAATGTATGTATTGCACATCCAATTTCAGATTGATGCATTCAAATAACAAATATAATATTCGGTTTGGTATATTATATTGTCATAGGTAACATAATATTATTAATTTTTATAATGTAAATAAAATTATAAACAAATAAAGTTGAAAGCAAAAAAAAATATAGAAGTTAAGTTGATAAACTGGTAAACTGGTAAACTAGTTTTGAAGTTTCCTCGTTTGAAAAATTGAAATTCATCTATGTTCTATATTATATTATAGTATGTTTTTTTTGTGTGCAAATATTGAAATGTTTGCATTATACATACATGCCAATAGCTGCAGTTGCAAATTGTAATATAACGATTTATTTACTTTGATAGATAAATATTATTAACCTAAACTTCTGTGTATGGGTGTAAATTATACAAAAACATAAGTCAGTTGAAAAAATAATATGTTAATAAGTTAAACAATAATAAATGTAAATGTGCGTAAATGTGAAAATGTTAACATTTTATTCTATATATTACATACCCAGAAAAATTTACTTATACGTTATATTTTAATAGTGTGAAAATTTCAATTAATTGGATTTTATGCATTGTATTGTGACAGGTATAGCTGTATAAGTAATTTAATTAAACATAGGAAGTTATATACATTAAACATAGGTTTATTTTAAAGTTTTTATATCTATTCATATAACATTTTACCAGACAATTCATAAAGATTAAAATACGAAATTTGTATTGGTTTCATTTTAAAAAATAGGGGGAATATAGGTAACCACTCTGCTGTACAGTGGACGTTAAGTAAGCCTCGTTATTGAATAAGTCACTGAAATGTATGTGTTAAATTTAAATTAATAAATCATTTCATACAAAAACGTTTCTGAGCAAAGAAAATCTATTAGCTTGTATTATATGATATTATAATGTGACTTTAATTTTTGATAAATTAATGATGACTATAAATTATCTATTATTAATAATTGATAATTCAAATAGTATATTATATTATTATAATGTAGTATATAGTATATAACATGGTATGTAAATAATTTATTATTGTTTTAATTTTTAAGTCAAACACCTTCCCATAAAATAGTATTAATATTAGCTTCGTGGTATACATGGTGAATCACAAAACATTTTTGGAATTTTTAAATATAGGTATATTTAAAAATTCCAAAAATGGTTTTTAAATAAGGTAGTTAAAAACCATAATTTTAAATTTTGTATTACTTATGTTGCGTCCTGTGGCGATAATACCACCTTCTGTTTTTCAAATTAGAACTCTCCACTCCCCTTTTTCACTGTAAATTATTTAGTGGATAAGTTTTGGAAAATTTTGATGTGCCTAATTCAGTTTTCGAATGAGTAATTTCTTAGTTATTAAAATGTTTGTTCTAAGGATAATAGTCCCACAAAATATAAAAATAGACTAAAAATTGATTCTAGCATTTATTATACTTTTAAAAACTATTAGCATTGATAGATTAATATTAATGACTAAAATAGTCAAATCACCATAGCCCATTACCGTAAACCTCAAAGTAAACCTTGCAGTATCCTTATAACATAAAGTTAAAGAACTCGAAATCCACTCATACGAATTTTGATTCAGATACGTCAAAATTATCCATTGTATAATTTACATTTGATAAAGATGTACTCACTTGAAAAACAGATGTTTGAATCTCCACAGGACACTCCTAAAATAAAAAATCAATCGATCTATATGGAAAATATTGTCATAAATTATATTTAAAATATCCAAAATTCAGATTTTTGAATAATTGTATTATTGAAAAAAAAATTGGGTAAGCATGCTTGGAGAATCACCCTGATATTGGCATTTATACCTTAAAATTGATCAAAACGTATTGAAACTTTTATTGTGTATTTAAAATATAATAATATACATAAAAGTTTAAATCCACAAAAAAAAATTATTTTTGATTTACAATAAAATAGTTAAAGTTGTTATTATTTTTATAAATATCTAGTTTCGACAAAATTTGAAAATAAAATGTCTATAAAAAAATCGTGCCTATAATTTATCCGATGGGCACCTAATCTTTGGTATTTTTAAATAGGTTTAATTAAATGTTTAATAACAACTTACAAGAAACATGTATCACATTTTCAAGCTCTTTGACCGAGAAAAAATTGTTTTATCGACATTCTTAAAAAAATAACTTTAAAAATTCTACGAATAGAATAAAGAGTCAATATTTTGAAAATTATAATATGAGTCCTTTGGAATTCAGCGATTTGGTGAAAATGTTAAGAAAACAATTTAAATATAAATTTTTTTTTAGTTATAAATTCATCAGAAATTGAGAAAGTATTATAAGTTTGATCGTGAACTGTAGCTGCGACGATTTGTGACAATCTTCATGCCAATTAAAACATTTATAATATATAATATATTTTTATTAACCCTTTTTTTAAAAAACAAAGAATATACAGAGTATGTTTGTACACGTATCACTCTGGAACTTTTAATATTTTAAGTTTTAACCGTTATAAATATATATATACATATTTATAACTGCAGTACAGTTTCAGACACATCTCACGTCACAAACGCTACTTGTTTCTACTACCGCAGGTCAAAACCAAGTTCAATATGCTGAAAAAAGTTTTTGAAATTATTTACGGTGTAGTATTTTTTTACGTTTTTTTCACGATTTATTTTCTTTTTTTTATTCATAGTTTTCAACAAGAGAAAATAAAAAAATCACTTCCACTGCAATGTATATACCATGTATATTATAAAATACATTTACCTAGGTAATACTGTATTTACATTTATTTAGCACAAGTATTAAATTATATAATAATTATTACTTATTATTAGTTATACTAAGTATTAGTAACCGATATACTTTGGAAATTTAGACTCGAGAAGTGCAGATAAATATAATATGTATCTACAGGGTGGCCCACTATGTGTTCTGGTTTTCTCATTTAACTAACATCAAAAAAAGAAAAAAAGCATGATGGGCCTCCCTGTATGGCCGCATGTTATGAAGTATTTACTTTGCAGTATAACGGGAGGGCATGTTCGAAGAACAACCAGTAGAACACTTTATATAGGTCGTAAGTAGTATATGTGTAATATATTGTTTTACCGTATTTTCTGCACTAGCCACCTCTGAGTGACTGACTAATGCAGTTATCTCCTGTAGTTATTGTAAAGTTCATCAACGGAAATTAATGATAGTTGATGACCACGGATTAAGATATAATGGACTGGAAATGAGCAGCTTATTAGAGACCACGAATGAGACCACACAAGAGACAAGTGTGAGGGGTTGCAATGGGCACCGAGAGGGGTTACATTTTTACAACGCTATCTGTATAAAACGCGGTCTAAGATACAAAATGTGACGCAAAATAAAACCACCAGTAGCGCTGAAAACATTCGGTGCCCTGTATGATGAACGTTCTGGTGGCTGTCCCCCGATCCCATGTCGTTTCCAGTCTATTATATATTTATATCTTAGTCCATGCCGGTGACAAAACCATATGAAACTATGGCGAAACAGTACCAAAAAATATGCGTGATGTGTGTAAAATTTACTAACAATTGTGTAGGTATATTGAGTTTGAAAAGATTATGATGCTGAGGAGCAGAGAGAAAATCAAACTTCAATCAAGAAAAAATATCGAGTCACATCTAAAATCTAAAAGTGCCTATAGATTAGGAGGGTTTTGGTCACCATCGCGTGAAATGATAGACAAGTAAACGTTTTTAAGAGACTGTGGACAAGCGTATTACAAACGATAAATATGAAGTTATAATGAGACATCGAGGTAGCAGGCATACACAAAACACACATTGCACTTTATTATTGCACGGTTATGTATTTCGGCACGCCGTTATCTCCAATCGTTATACGTTATACCTACCTTTATTTTATTCGACCACCAAAGCTCATCGCATTACAAATCGAATTTCAGAAAATATAGCCGAGAGACAAGGTGTTTGTCACGTTTCCTACCAGAAGCATTTCGAAGAGAAAAAATAATATTTCAAGTTTTAACAATTTACCAATACCCGCTCGCCCATATGGCTATATTGTGCAGGTATAAAAATCTTCCTACTCGCCGCCGCCACCGCAGAGCTCCCTAAGTTAGGATCGTCGCCACAGTCAGTGGAAAACAGAAAAATTTCTCACGAAAAAAATCCACAGACGAAAATATGAAAATTAATCCATCGACGCAAGCTTCTTCCCTCTGGCTTTGACATCGCCTAATGTACTCGATGTGTAGGTAATATGTACTTTCGTGCGTGTTTTGTACATTGCAACTCCACCCAACTATAAACATATAAGAAATTTCACCTGCTAAATACTGCTTAATCAAGGGCGTTTGATGTATAAATGAAACATTTTTAGAAAAAAACTATTACACGCATCATAATACTACCTATATAATGATTACCAATTATTGGAGTTATGGCTCGTATTAAAATATGTACCTAATGCAAGATTAACTTCTCGATTTAATAGCGAAAACTAATTTTAAAAGGACGACGGCGATATTACAATATTATAATATGTTTTAGAAATAGTATTATGTACGTGCCTATTAACTACCCAGTAAAAAACGAATGAAATATAGGTGTTATATTTTATATACTTCAACAATTAAACGGATCGTTTATAACATAGGTAGGTACATATTATTGTTTATTATACAACACTAAACGTGTATTGTGCACATTGCATATCAAAAAGTAATTCGCACCAGAAATCCTATTATATGAATTTATTATAGTTACTTATTAGTTATTACGAAATACAAATCTCTTATAGGTACGGTCTTATATACGACGTACTGTCCCTATTGGCTATTATAGTAAGTAATATTACTCCTCGAGCCTATCTGTGTATTTAATATACATTCAAAATTTAAATATTTGAAGTTTAAATTCAGTATTGATTTGATTTCATAGTTTTTTTATTGGGTGTAATTATTTATAATTTTTTGGGGTTAGCAAATTTATCATAAAATCCTCATGGCTCCGCTAAAACCAAATCCTTATAAAATCAGTTTTTAATGTGCTTAACATTGAATTATTATAAACCTTTTTTATTATAACGATTAACAATCAACACAGTTACAAGTATAGTAACTAAATATTATCATCAATATTACTAAATGGCAGGAGGTTAGCATTTACGGGCTGCAGGCACTCAGTAATGCCATGTTATTTTTTTAGATAATATTGTACTTTTTTTTCTTATTAGGTCTCTAGACCACCATCTTATAAGTTTTCTAAACACATTACTGGGAATTGAGATGGATGATAGTTGTTTGATTAATGGATTAATGTGAAAGATTAAGTTATCATGAAATTAAAAGTAATATTCAGCTCATTGATTAAGGGTAGGATTTTTTAGGTTCATATGAAGACTTTTGTTTGTGTAATACTAAGGAAATAACAATATGAACTGAAACGTCTGAAGCGTTTTGGTATTGGAGAGCTTTGTAAAACCACAAAACTGAATACCATAGTTCCAAATTGGTCGAATTGTTGACTTGTATATAACGAGTTTATTGGATAGGGAGAATTTGCACTTCAAGAGTGGTCTTAGGAAGTGGATGTGTAGGCTCCAGGTTAGGCGTTCATCTAGTTGCCTATACCAAGATATTTCATTTAATTTTTCATTGAAATTTTACAAGTGAAAAAGTTACTTGAATAGATTTAGATTTGCTTATTTTAATTTTCCACTTGTCCGCCCACAAGCTAATCATATTTAAATGGTTTTGAACCATATCACCGGTTGTAATATGGTTTTCATGAGAGGTTATTAGTAACTAATCAGCCTAATATTATGTATCTAATTATGTATAGAAAGTCTTAGGGATGTCACAAGTAAAAATTAAGTAAATGAATGGAGCAATGCCGCTTCCTTAAGAAACTCTAATAAATTATGTAACGAGATTAGTAGATAGAGTTTAGGTGGACAGTAAAAGAGCGGTTTGTCAGATAGGATTTAATTAAGAGAAATTGAGAAACGGGTAGGAACTATTTAAGTTTGTACAATAGCGTGCTTGAGAAGAAGGAAGAATATTGGTTTAACCGAAGCAGAGATTTTGTTACTTTCCATAGGAGGCAAATATTAAGTTAAATCTTATGTTGGGTATTTTAATTTTTGCGACTTGGCTCTATCCTTACATTTCTCTTCTAATAAGATTTGGATGAGTTTGGAAAGTTTTATTACGCATAATTTGGTTAGATTTCAAAGTGTAGGTATCATAGCGACATAGCGGCATTCTGTATTGATACAGATTTGTGAGCCTGATATAACAATACCTAACAAAATAAGGTTTTAAAACGGAGAGTAACAATTTATTTTTCTGTTAATCAAAAATATTGTTAGAGGGATTTGAAACTTTTACGTACATTATTAACGTATTTTGTAAGCACAATGACATTTTTAAATGTAATGTTTTTGGCAAAAATTAACACTTCCTACCGTATTACTATATTAGGTAGTAAAATGAATTACTTTAGTAGCAGTATAAATATATAATACATTTTAAACTGTGTCTATATACTTAGTAAAATAGACAGGTCTATATTACTGTCTTAGGTCAGAATTGTTTTTCGTATGCAATATGATTTATCAATGGATTTAAATTTAACTCATCTATTTAAGTGATTTATTCGATATCAAGGTATACTCCGAATAAATACTCGAAACCTATTTTCTGAACAGCAAAGCGGTCAACTACTTTACTGATGTAATTTGTTAAGTGTTAGTGATGTATAGTAATTTTCATCGTGAAAGAAAATCGGTTAGGTATCGGTATTAGTTTTGTTATTTTTACCACAGAATATATATTTATATTAGATAACTATAATAGTTGATTCATAGAAACAAATGTATCAATATATTAATTAATTAGACTAATGTTTCATTATTTGTTAACTTTATAGGTACTAATATTATAATTAAGAATGATATTATTATAATGTTAAAATAATATTTTTAGACAACAAATTAATGTCTACACGTAGACTCTGAGGATACAAAAATACGAATACATCACATCTATTATTAGTTTGTTTTATTATACCTCAATATTTACCTTACATAATACCATCTACATACTTAATTAAAATTTGAAAATATCTGACTTAAAAATAAATTAGGTTTAATTTATTTTCTATTTAAATATATTATAAATAACATAAAAAACGTAATTCCATCTTTATTTGTATTTAACTTAGTCTAAAATAATACAAACATATTACATCATAATTCATAATTCATAATATTTGTATAATATATAATTATAATAGGCGTATCACCGAGGGTATTACTTTATTAATTCATAATATTACTTGTACAAAATACTAAATAAATGGCAAGGGTGAAAACTATATACGACCAATTATTGTGCATGGCTATGCTTATCAAATTCTATACCAATCTATTAAATATAAAATACAGTAAAATACAATACCCACCCACACAATAATAATTGATGCTTATCTACGTTTTTAAAAATATACACAAAATAATTTAAAATTTAAGATAGGTATTATATAAAATTTAATAAATTATTAAATTCGTTTTAAATTATTTAACTATAACAGTCAGAATGGTACAATCAATAATTCAATGAATAATACAAAAACTTTATATATATATATTATGTTCGTAAAATGATTCATTTAAATATCAAATATTATACACACACTTGCATACCAGGGTTGAAAGTTTTCAATGGGTGTATCAATCACAACTTGTTTTATTATAACGAATAATTTATTATATTTTAATGTATTATACTGGAGTATTTTATATATTCTGAATACAAAAATGGCAAAATCATAATATTATTCATGTTGTTTAAAATTGTATTGAACAGATACAATAAAAAAACAGCTTTTGGAATTTGGATCACAGTTTTCCTTATGCCTGTATGTTTTTCTTCCCAGGTATATTACTTTAACAACGTTAACACCATAAACACAATTGTCTTAAAAATATTTTCATAAATTAAAAATATAAGTAGTCGTGTATAATAAATATAACAATAACATATAATAAACCATCCAGGATGTCCAAGTTATTCAATAATACCCTATACCCATATTATAATATAACAGCTAATAAGTAATGGAAAAAAACTAAGTATAGAATACGACACCTGTGGCTCATCTTCCAATTTATTATTTAACATTTAAACATAATATTATTATATTCGTGGACTTCCTTAAAAAGGACAGCTTTAAATTTATCAAACAGCAACTTACATCCTATTCAAGAGATCTCATACCAGAGACACAAGCAATAAATCAGACTCCAAAATTAATTTGAGAAGTTAAAATATTCAACTTCAATATTCAATTTAAAAGGTCTTGTATATTTTTATTAATATTGTACAAATTTACCTATTTACAATGATAAGCAGATGGCATGTAGAGTTGTAGTAGTCAAAAATACAAATAAACGAATGTAATTTAATAATAAAATTAAGAAACTTTCATATTTTCATAAAAATATCAAACAATGACATACTAAATATTTATAAATTATAAATTAAACATATAATTATATCGTGTCAACTGTAATTAATTAGCAAATTCATATCATTAATATTATTATTAAAACAGAGTATCTACTTCAAAACCACTCTTTGGCCTATGATTTCGACAATACTAACGAAAATTATGTACAATTTATAATAATATTAATATTATAAACATAAGTGTGGTTATAGGTTAAGATAAAGCCATTACATGTACGCTTTTAAAAATAACCTTCACGGAACTTTTTTAATTTATTTGACACTATTTAACTGTATCAACAGAGTTACTTGGTTAATTCAACAGGTTTTTTTGATTATTACCTCACATAAATCCTGTCGAGTCTCATGTCAAATCCTTTTAGAATAGTTCAAAGATGGTCATTAAAGTTTGTTATTTATTTCCAAAATTATTTGTATTTTCCCTAGGGAATTACTGCAATGTGTTAGGTCGTAATGGTTTGGAGAGAAGGTTGAAAAATAAATGTAATACCATTTGACAACGTAGACAATGTATATCTCACAAGACAAAATGTCGCCACATTAATATTATCATAAGAAGAACTTTCTTTGAAAGTTTTTTTTTTAAAATAATGCCCTTTTATAAAAATAAGTTTTTTTTTTAATTGAATAATCTCATGTCAGCAACTTAGCATTACATGCTAATAAAACTAAAATATAGTTTTATTTATTGATATTTTTAACGAAAAATAATATAAAACAACTATATAACTATTAATTACTCACTGCAATGATTTGTTTTAAGAAATAACTTTATGAAATAATATCAGTATATGACAATATGATGTAAAAAATGGGCTCATACATACATAAAATATGGCCTCCAACTCAGGAGAATAAAAAAATTCAACCAAAACAAAATCGTACGCCCAATCACTAATGGCTTTCTCTGTATTTCCAATTTTACTCTATACTAAGAGTTAAGACGGACAAATTAAAACCATTCATGAAAAAGCCAAAACGTATTATAAACGAATTTTTAACAGAATAGCCTCCATCCCGATCCCCTGATATCTGATCCAGCCACTTGCACAATCCCTGAAAATCCCCCTCGACATCTGAAAAGAAATTGGTGTTTATTCTAAATGATAATAACCCCGATAATAACCAATAACGACAGAAAGAGATAAAATATATATATATATATGTATGTACAAAAAATAGTACTATCTTTAGATGCCTTCTCATCCCTCACATTTTTATTTGTTATTCATGTTTTTATTATTGTATCATAAATTCTTATGATCCATAGCTAGAACACAGATTATATATTTATAATAAAAAAAAAAAAAAAACAATAAATTCATAAATGAATACACACTAAATATAATATGTTTGATTAAATTAATTGTAGTTTTTTTTTATAAAAATTATTTATTTATTAAAACTGTTAAAATAATTTT
>PVMI01051619.1:0-39115 GCA_008528875.1 Aulacorthum solani
TTTTGTGTCATTTTTACTTTAATTTTTTTTTTTATTTTTTTTTTTTTTATTTTTTTTTTTTTTTTTTAGCTTTTTATTTAAAATATAGCTCAATTATTACAGTATACAATGATATTATATCATTGAATTCAAATTTAATACCATCCATTATACAGTTATCTACTTGTAACATACTGTACAGCGGAGCGACATCCACTTGACCCCCCTTTTTATAATAATTTGAATTTATTTAAGAAATAATGTATTTTTTAAAAAGGCATTTTTTGATATTTTTAGGGCATTTTTTAGAATTTTTAGGTCATAAATGCATTTTTTGAAAGGGCATTTTTTTTGATATTTTTAGTTCATTTAAATTCGAGCAATAGTCATAACATATAAAATATGACTAAAACAAACGTGTATTGTGTTACTAAACATTATGTATAATACCTAATATATAATATTTTGTATTACCTATAGTTGTTTACGCTACTTATTAAGATAAGTGTTGTAAGGTTAGTCCACGTATGTGTCATTGAGCAATTATGACTGGTTTTTTTTCCAATAATCTAATCATCGAGAATTTGAATTCGATATTTTGATATTAAATACCTACATTATATCAATAATACAAATACATTCTATGAAACAGATTTTTGATGAAAATAGATTTATCCTATTTTTGCACAGACTACTTTAAAAATCATCAAATATAAGTGCACAATTTTTTTTTTATTAGTGTTTTAATCTTTTCGAGTTCAAGTTGATGAAAATTGTCAAAATCACAAATGTTCAAATTATTTTGTAATAATTAAAACACAAATATTATTTGTTAATTTTGTTACTTCAGCTAGAAAATGTTTTACTGGTTATAAGTTGGTCTTACAGTTGGTTCTACGAAGAATAAAGTTCTGATTTTGAATAAATTAGGAATTGCATTTGTTGAAATTATAATAATAATATTGTAGAGGGTTTATTTCATCATCATTTTCTTAAAATATTCATTATTTTCTATTGATAGGTACTACAAAAGTTTGTATAAGACTAATTACACAGTTCTACTACACGATTGTAACACATTGACTACCTATTGTCAGTGTTGTAAAGTATTTGAGTAAAAGTATTCAAATACTTTTTACCGTATTGAATACTTTTTTAAATACTTTTTATTTCGAAATATTTGAATGATTTTTAAATACTTTATTTTACTACTGAATACTATTTTATTAAATACTTTTTTTTTAATCCTTTAATTATCAATATGTTTTTATTTGTAATCCTTGTTAAATAAAAATACCGTGCAGTCGTCGTCGTGCATTAACGTTTTAACAATAATTATTTTATCAAATAATATACTTATTGGCTATTATATTAATTATTATTAATTTATGAAAAATTCGATATTGTCATATCGGTTTCGGATTTCGATGGTTTCAATGGATTAATTTAATTTATTATAATTAGATAGGTATTACTTACATACGAAAATAGCTTTTAATACAGCACTATCGTAATACCATCCATGTGGCGACGTTGACGTGGAACATAAGCCCATAGTATTATCTTATTTTGATAATTTTATTAGAAAATGATATTTCTTTTTTTGTGTACGAACTACGAATAACAAATTTCTGATTGGTCTTTAGCGCACAATTAGTTATACACTTTTACCATATTATATTGTGCAGTAGGTACTGCAGTTATATTAAATAAATATAAATTAATTGCTCATTTGTGCTGGAGCCAAAAAAACATGACAGATCGTCACTTTAAACAAATCATATTTTTTAAATGCAACACTCAAATTTTTTATAATATATTTAAATACCTAAAAATAAATTGAATTTTTTTTTGTATTTGAAATAATTTTCAAATGCTTTAGTATACATAGTATTAGGATTTGTATTTTAAATACTTTATTTTATAAGTATTTGAGTAATTATTCAAATACTCTTTAAAAATATTTTTTACAACACTGACCTATTGTACTAATAAATTAATAACAATAATGACATACTAAATATATAAACGTAAATAATAATAATCAGATACACAATCTAGTATTCTTATCTTTTTGTATAGATTTATGTATCTATTTTTTCTAGATTCTCGACTATAGGTAATAGGTTATTAATTTCAAGTTGTTATATTATAACATTGTAAGGTAAATTCTTGTATGCATTTAATTTGTGACTTGGAAATAAATGTTTTGTCCTGTTGTCTTTTATGATTGACCAATATTTCTAATTTTAATGTAAACTTCACATTGCACATTACCTAGTGCCTAGTATTATATTCATGTCTTATATTTTAAAATATATTTTTTCTTTGACAATGTGAAGTACTTACTCATTACGCTATAAGACACTATAAAATATTAATCTCATGACGTACCTAACTAGTTAAAGAATATCCAATGACTAATACATATTCAAACTACACTCAAAATTAGGTACATAAGATTTTACATAATATGTACCTATTCTAAATATCTAATAGGTTTATTGGCCGTTATACATTTGTAAACATACATTTTAATTGAAATTATGCTAGTAATTTAAAACCAGTAGATGTAGTGGTATTATCTATAATCTATAGATGCAAACAATTGGAAAAAAATAAACTGTTATATAATTAATATAATTACAAGTAGGTAGGTATCTTATACCTATATTATTTCCAAGGCAATTTCATCTCAGTATCAAACAATATAAATCAAGAATTCGTTTATTGTTCACCCGTATTATTTTATATTAAATTCTATATTTATGATAATTGATTACCTACTTTAATTAATAAGTATAAAAGTGTAAAACATGATTTTGGGAAGATTATCCACAGTCGAACAAAAAACGGTTCATTTGATGATTAACAGGTATGTGAAAAATTATGATTTCATTTTGGTAGTCTAGGCGTTTAGCAATCTTATTGAGTATTCAAATACTTGTATTTATTATTTAAATACTTTTTTGGTACCTATTTCAAATACTTTTTGAGTGTATTTTTTAAGTGTAGGTATTTTTAAATACATTCGAAATACTTTTTTGTATTTTATTGTAGAATACTAAATACTTTTTTCTTTTTACCATCATATTCAGCAAACAATATTTTTGTTACAACTTTAAAAATTGGTCTTAAAATAATATTTTTAATTCTTCTAAGAATTTTTAAGATTCTTTTAAATACGCAGATGGCACAATAACTATCTGAAATTCATATATCTAAGTTGATGAAATTTAACTTGACAATAAAATAGGCAAGCATGAGTCACCTTACCAAAAAAATAATAATAATACTTAGACCAATTAAATTATGTATTGATTAATTATTTAATTTAAATATTTGTTAATAATTGTAAGTATACTTTTATGAGAATTGTAAAAACATTTTAATATACGTACTACGAGAAAGTACTCGTAAAGTATTTTGAATGCCTACTTTTAAAATGTGTGTGTTTATATTCAAATACTTTGTAAAGATAATATTTGAATACTGATTATTTCAAATACAAATGATACCAAGTATGTAAAAACGTTATATGAATGTTGAACACCAACATTTAAAAAGTAATCTTAACAAGGCTACCGTATAGAATATGTACTTACTGTATGCATTTATCATAGGTTATACAGTATTTCTAGAGTGAAAATGTAATATAAAAAGCCACAATATTATAACTGATCATGTCTTATCATAAAAAAAATTAAATAATATAATAACAAAATATTGAGATTTTTCAGCTTATTCTAATATTTTATGAATACAGTTAAAGTTTTTTTTTAGTATTAAATTATCATGTTTTATGTATTTTGTTCTACAATTATATTAAACAATCCTTCATTGTTCCTTATGATAATTTATAACCACAAACGGAAATTTGGTGAAATTGCTGTCAAGGCTGAGCAATATATGATCATCACACTTATAGTAAGGTACTAGTGTACTACTGTACTAGATAGCCCCTCGCAATTATTTATTTCAGTAAAACAATTTACAATAAAGTTTGACATACTAAACAATTTAACCACGATAGAGTACAAATACAATAAGGGGCTTTATCTTAAACATTTTATAAGTATTCTAAACAGAAATTATGACATTTATTAAATTATAACCAATTTATTACATGTTCAAACAAAAAGGCCAAGTATATAACATAATAAGTATACCTAATATATTTATTTTAGTAAATCGATTTTTATTAGAAAGAGCATCAACTATGTCATTATTATGCTATTACTTACCTAACACATAATCTATAAAATAGAGAATAAAGTATTTATACAAATTTGTGTTTGATATGAAGTAAGAAAAAAATTGGGATGGCCAAACTAGATGTGTTAGTAGGTAACTAATAAATTAAGAGTGTATATATTATTATGATCTCGAAATCTATGCTCTGGAACTTACAATTATGATTTGGCATACAAAAATACTATCATTTAAGGTGGAGGGTATGAAACAACCATATCCTATCCACAAGTAATATTTCACCACAGTCGTAACTATAATAAGTAAGAATAAGGGTGATATAATACATATATTATACTATAATAATAAAAGTATAATTGTTATAACTTTGTTACATATTTTATGCACAATAATTCAAGACTCTATTAGTCATATTATTGAATATTTATCTATATTGTTAGGTGGTATTGTTTATATGATATGGACACAAACTTTATGATAACCACTACCTATATTAAAACGTTATCAATGTCTGGAACGCTTTGGAATATGAGAGGATAGGTGTCTTGTAAATAATTTCCCTGTAAAAGTGATAATGTTTTTGTATGTTAATAATAATATTATTATTTAATTATTATATTTAATAATTGAATAAAAGTTTAGGCACAACATCCGAGGAAGATCATATTATACAAGCAAAGCAACATGTGGTTTACTTAAATAACTCCAAATCCAAAATAGGAAATATAATATAATATAAGACGATTTATGTTTGCTTTAGATTTAAAAAACCCGAGATGGTAAAATGCATTAGAAGATATAACGGTGGTGGCGATGGTGTTAAGACGCCAGAAAATAATATGGATGATCAAACTAATAACTTGGTTTTGAAAAATGTTATTGAAGATTTATCCAAGTGCGTTTACGCGTCTACATATCCTATAGCGTACTGCCAATCAGTTTCTATTATAAGCTAATAAAATATAAATATGGTAAATAAAATCCAAATAGGTACCATGTATGTATATTATCTTAATTCGAATGTCCATGCATGATGAGGGGTGTATACGTTATGGTGATTAAATTAACTACGTTATAAAAATATATATATAACTACTACTTATATCTACTCAACAAACAATAATATATAAATGAAAATTATAATTTAAGATGATATTTTTTTCAGTTAATATAATTTTAATGAAGATCGTAAAAAATATTTAACGCTTGTAGTTGACTGTAAATCGATTTATCATTATTTAGCTTATGGTACAAAATAATAATGTACACATATTATATTATATAAAGATTGCCGAAACCGGAGTCATTTTTCGGGTGTCGTCAACATACGGACCTGACGGGAAAAGTAGCTGTCATCACCGGTGGAACCAAAGGTATAGGATTGGCCGTGGCCAAGGATTTGATCCAAAATGGGGCGTCACGAGTGATCGTCTGTGGCCGGAACAGTTGTGATGGCGAGAAAGCTTATAAAATCTTGATGGACAAGTGCAACAGTTTAGATAGCGCCCAAAAGGCTTTCTACGTACAGACGGATGTCACATGTGAAGAAGGGTTGAAAAGTATATATATATATGTGTGTGTGTTGTGATATACTTGCAATATATTAGGTTTATAGACAATAGATATATCTCTTGCAAAATACGTATATATATATATATATATAGGGATATGAGTATGATGATGTATAATTCTTATTTGTAGTCTATCTTTATAATGCGGTCTGAGGGTTATTAAAATATTAACATGCTGGGTCCATCGAATCTAGTTCTGGACATGCTGGTTCCGGTTGGAAAACAGAAATGTAATTTGTGAGAGAGAGAGATACTAAAAATATAGTATTTGAAATTTTTTTGCAGTACGGTATAACATTAAATAATATTATATATGTTTTTGGGTGGTTACGAGTTTTCTAATGTGAAAAATATAAAGCAAAAAAATGTAATCAGTAAGATACCTATGTTAATAAAACATGATCGGTTGAAAAAATAGGTGCCTAATATTTGTTTATTTATTAATTGTTTGGTTGCCATTTAATCTGCCATTCGAAATCATAATGATATAATCGAAATAATAAATAATAAAGATAATCAATTAATTGATAAAATAGATAAACCATAAACCTCCTATAATTGCAAACGATTGACAATTTGGTGTCTCCGAATTCAGAAAAAAATCTACTAGATAGTGATAAATATTTCAAATTTATTGTTAAAACAGAAACATTTTTATTCTTAAAACAATGATTCTTGGAACCTCCTATGTGTATAAATTGCTGTCTGATATACCTCTTATGTGCATAATTTTAGTATAGTAGTAATGTAACCGTAAAACTCTCACTTAAAATGGGGAAACAAATATTTAATTAACCTTCTATTATAATATGTGTTGGTTTAAACTTCTTATGTGATGTTTTAAAATTAAATATAATTAACATAAAAACCTTAGACATATGTGAATTAAATCTTACCAAAATATTTAATATCCATAAGGATTCAATAAAAGCAATATATTACATTTTTTTTATTAATTAGTTATTAGGCAGCTTTCAAACCTACGAAAAAAGGGGGAAGCTCTTTTTATTCATTAATTATAATTCCAGGACTATTCGACGTGGTGAAATGTATGGGTGGTTTGGACATTTTGGTGAATGGCGCAGGCATTTTAAACGAATCATGCAAGTGGACACAAATGATCGAAACCAACGTGGTAAACAATTTTTTTATCAATATTTTCGTGTATGGTGCACTGGTATATCTAAATATAAATTAAGTCATAATATCAGCCAGGGTTATATTTATACATAATATATTATACTGCGTCTATTTCATATAATTTTGTCTAGGAACACATTGAAGTTATGGGGGCAATGGGAGGTGTATATAATATAAGTTATAGAAATTACTCAATTACGTAATAAATAGCGATATAAAGGTTATTAAAAAAATGTAGCATATTAACACTAAGCATATCATGACTAAAAAATGCAAATTTCATAATTTTTGTCAAATCATATAAAAAATAAAAATCTATTACTATTTTGAACATAAGTAACGTAATATTATCTTTATTATGTTCACTTAATTCCTAACTATATTGAATTTATTGTAGGTAATTATCGAACTATAATAGTTGTTTGCTGAATGATCTAAACTAATAAAAAAAAACTCGATATTATAATCATACAATATACATTCATACACATGCAATTTTAACTGTTCATGTGATAAATAAAGAACATGAATTGAATGTGCAAAGAATACTTACTAACATAACTTAACATCGCCTTCGTAGTCTCTCCCCGGGGCTTCGTTATGGTTGCTCCTCGATAGGTTAGGTTACAATTCCCTGCTCTCCTGGACCAATTCCACTGGGAAAACGTGAACACTATCTTATATAGATGGTATCAAACCTAGGCATATTCTTCCTCTCCCAAGTGAAAGGACACTGTCAGAGACCGATAAGGTCGTTTAAATGAATTAAATCAAAACTTTTAACTTGTATTTTATTTTTTAAAGAATTGAAATAATCGTCTTGTCTTCTCAGCAGCATATAAATCTATTATTTTGTGTAGACATTCTTCGGCTGGTATATTATAGAGGCCTGAGTTATTCACGTATTATCAAACAATGGATTGTTGTTCCTGATAAATGATAACACTTTAGTTCTTGTCTAACTCATATTTTGCTCATTTTACTTAATTACCTTTTTACTGAGGCGGTCGTTACTAACTAACATAATTACTAGAAGGATTTTACAGAATTTTTATAATTTGTAGTATGTAAAATTTAAAGTATCTATCATGTATAAGGTCTATTGGTAAAATCTTTACCAATAGACTTTCATTTGAATTGTATATGCCAATCATGGACTTTATAAAACATTTAAACAATTTTAAGTCCACAAGTACAGCTTTAACATAAAATATGAGGCTTTACCAGAACATTTTCTCATATCAGTAACTTATAAATTAATTTAAGGCTTCATAATATATAAACTTCAAGGTGACTACCTATACTACCTATATAGACGATATCAAAGCATATACATATGTATACCATACGTATGTTAAACGGCGATAACACTGGGTTCGGAGACCAGTATGGAATCTATCGTGAGGAAGAGGAAATGAGAAAAATACGGCATCGACGATTGATATTAATGGATTGGATATTGTCGTCAAATCATTCTTTAATATCTTCAATATTACATATTCACAGTATTTTTCATCTGTATCAGCCACAATATTTTAGGTTTAGATTTATTCTTTATTCAGTGCTGCCGTCTAGATGTGTTGCCTTATTTCGGGGAAAAATCAAGTCCCACTAAAAAATACTAAGTTCCTACATAGTAAATACTTGAGTGTTCCACAATCGTATACAACAAAACTATAATACATTTTCAATGTTGCTGTAATCATTGATTAACGCTTAGTGCCTTAGTAAATATATCGGTTATTTTACTCAATTTTTTAAAATGTAAATTAGGTAATATAACTCTATAAATCCTCCAACCCCCCCCCCTAGGTTTAAAATAAACACTAACGACCTGCTGAGCGTATTGTTATTTCGAATATCATACAATATTTAGGTAGGTATTATAGGATATTAGAACTTAACCTACTTGCTTTGATCATTAATATCATTTTCCTCAGACAGGCTTGATCACCAGCACGGAGTTAGGCATAGATCTAATGAAAAACTCTAAAGCACCAGGTGGAGTGGTCGTGAACCTGTCCGCCGTGTACGCCATCAATCCTCTGCCTCAGCTGCCAATATTCAGTGCTACTATGGCCGCTGTACGGAACGCCACATTGGGATTCAGTGTTAAGTATCATATTTAGTAATATTTATTATTTTTTTTTAGTACAATATCATGTATATTTAAACGGAGAGAGAAAACGCTGTTACATGACGAATATCTGTTCTTAGTTGTTAGTTGCCTCCCAAAATATTATTTCGTTTATTACTTGTCTACTATATTCTAAACTTGTGCTAGAGATAATTTGTAAATTTTAAATACGGTTGCATGTAGAAAATGGGCGATAGTAATTTTCGGATTTTGACGGCGTGTATGGGACCAACGGATACGTCAATGCTGTTGAATTTATCTCCCGACGACATTGAAAGTGAATGGGCTACAGATGAACAAGAAGACTTACTGGATGTACTAAAAACCAAACAAAAGTCAGTGTATCATTATTATACAGACACACGGTGTAAAATATATATTATTATAATATTATGTAACATAGTTTTTGCTCTGTAGTAAGTTACTTCTTTAAGACATAAAATATTTTTTCCACTAAGGATAAAAATTAAAAATGTATACCAAATAATCTATAAGCATCAAGCATAAATAATCAATAAGAATTTAAATGTGTTGATTGTTAATTGTATTTGATAGATAGATAGATAGATAGATATTTGATGAGATTTACATTTATATCATCATCATTAAGTTGACACAAAATTTAAACAAGTGCTTGAATTGAGGGGTGACACAGTAAGACGGAGGAGTCACTCTTCTTTAACAAAAAATATTTATAGGCATTCCTTCTAATTATAAATAACGTATAGTCAATATGGCATTTAAATTTTCAGGTATGGACCTTTTTTAAGTTTTTCTTTCCCCTTCTATTTTTTTCCAATTCAAGCACTCAACACGAATGCCTTGTAAGAAGTTTTGTTTTTATTTTATAGTTGTAGTCTTAAAGCTAAATTGATTCGTTGGTGACATAACCACTAAACATATACTATCGGTAGCTGAGACATTACGGGAACACTGCCACAAAAAAAAAACTGAGGACATAAGTTATATATTTTGAAAGTTAAAATAGTATAGGAATTAAATTGTCCCATATAAAAGTTTAACTACTAACAGTATATTTATAATTGATTAAACTATTTCTACTTTATTGTTATCAAATAAAACGACTCAATTATTAGATAAATATAAAATTATTGGGTACAAAAATGTAAATAAAGTATAAGGCTATATACCACAATGTATTAGAACATCCTATTACTATACACCATCCACCGTCCGCCGAGAAAATAAGAGTGTGATGCGCTTACATACAAGCATCAAGGGCGCCAATATGAGGGGCAAGGGAGGGATATGCCCACTTGGAAAATGTCGAAAATCTTGGAAAATTGTTTACTGTGTTAAAAATATATTTTCTTATTTAGATAGAATTTAGTCATTTAATTTAATATATGAAAATCTATAATTTGTTTATGAAAAATCGGTTTATTTACTTTGGGTTGAATAAATAAATAATATAAATAAATAAATAAATAAGTAACACCAGTTTTCTTTTTTGCACAATTTTATTCTCTATAAGTATGGATAGAGTATATACAGTAGAACATCATACAGACTAATATATTGTGGATCAGTTTGTCCGAATTAAATAAAATTACGTATGAAATGACCCAAGGTTATGTTATATTTAACATTTTCCTCTTTTTGGAGTATGTAAATTATTGCTCAACGAGATGGTAAAAAAATATACATGTTAGTTAAAACACGATAGAAAAAGGTACATAATATAATGTAAGTTAAGTTCCTACACAGTAAAAAAGATACATATGTTAATCAATACACGAACATACAAATCAGATGTGTAAGTTTCTACACGTCAAAAAAATATATTATTATGCACAATTATACTTCATAAATTAATATTATGAAATATGTTATAATTTTTTGTAACAAGTATTAAAATGTACCTATACAAACCATATAAAATACAATCTTTTTTCAATTAGGTATATGAAATATTATAATAAAATGTAAAAAAATGCATTAATGGCTTGTGATATTTTTAACTTATTATATTATAATATAAAATATAAAGTACATCTAATTTAGATGCAGTGAATTATAAAATGTATAGAAATGAACATATTTAATTAAATATAATAATATTGTTTTCTGCCATGTATAGGAACTTACATAAGCACTCTTTTTTTATTACTAGGTGGTAACTTAAACATCACAATTTAACAAAATGAACGTACCTATGTATATTTTTGTGCTACTCTAAAAAATGAAGTTACGATTCCTTCTCTATTCAAAATGAAAATGTGTTTTATAGATTTAAGAAATACAAAGATTATTTAGTATAAACAACTACCTAGTTGTTAGGATTATTTTTCTTATAATACTAATATAGTATACCTACAATATACCTACGTATTGTTAAACAAGTGACAGGATAAATGAGGTTCTATTTAAGTTAAAATACTATTAAAGTTATATATTTTATCACCTGTATTTTAGGTTTGTCAATAAATATTTGGCAAAGTACATATAGAAATAATTGTTTCATCGATGACCATTCAATATAACTATATATAAGTATAAATATTGGCAATAAACTATTAAATACATAAAATATATTTAATTATTTAAATAAATATTATAGAACTAAATTGAAGCCACTTATCATTTAAGTTACTATGCAATCCTAATAAATTAAATGTATGATGTACTTATCTATGCAGTGTGGATTATGCAGGAAGAGGTATAACACTTATGATACAATTCGCAGAAAACGGTTCTACGTTTTTAGTGACCAACAACAGCTTACATCGAAGAAAAAACGACAAAGACCCGATATACGGTGAAGAAATGGTACTGCAGTTCACAAATACCAGTGATTGACTGTAAAATACAATGTACAGGACCAATTTTGGCCGTTTTTTATATATTATCGCTAAACTACTAAATAAAAAAATTATAATTAAAAGAATGAAAAACAACTTATAATTTGTAGTTAATTAATTTTTATGGTATAACTAATACAACAAATTACTATTATCATTCTCTGAGTTAAACTATATAAGTTGCTCTGTGCTTTAGAATTCAGTGTATAAAAAAATAATGTTCAAGGGGCAAAATTTCGAACTCAAACCTTAAAATTACTCTAATGAAAAATTTCATAAAAATGACAGAACCTTTTCAGTCTGGAGTCTAAACTCCAGATTTTTGTAAGACTTTGTTATATCTTACAGATATTGCCGGTAAGATTCATTGTAATGGATTTGTTAAATTTGATTTAAAGAATATAATATTATTATATGAGAAAAACCATTCTGATCGAAAACGCTTTGTCAGCCAATAATATTACTATGAAAGTATATTTTATGATTTTATTGAGATTCAAGTCATTCATTTTACTTTAGCCATTAGTACTATAGAAGTTTAAATTAGTTTTTGTCGAAAAAATTGCATTTGAAAATTTTATTACGTGTATAAAATATAATAATATACTTACCATCTAAACATTTTAATACGTTATTTCATTCAAATTTTTAGGTTACATAATAAACTTCTTATGTGAGATCTTATTTTACATTTTCTATCCTTAGCAATGAAAATCGAACATTTTGTACTTTTACAGCTGCAAAATAATTTGTAAATTTTCAATTCTATAAATGTTGTCAAAATTTGAACTTTAAATACTTACAAAAAAATCTTGCAAATGTATTTTTAATATTTTTCAACTGATATTATAACAATGTGTGAGGAGCTTTTTATTAATTTTTCAAGGATTTAGACCCAACCAGTAAAATTTTATGGGCATTTATAGAAAACAAAAAACAAAAAAAAAATGAAAATTGAAAATGTCCATCAACAACTTAAAATAAGTCAAAATATTTTGAAAATATTATCAAGTATATGAATTGACAAAATAAACATATATTGTCATTTTCAAGTGTCTACAGTTATTTGTTTTTGAATTACAACAAAATAAGAAAATCACTAGGTACACGAGAAATGAAGTGAATATATTTAAACAATGTTGTAATAATTTGAACTTTAAACGCTCATTAAAATTTTATTTTATTTTCAAGTAGATATATTTTTTATAATTGTGAAATCAATACATTCATCGCTATGCCCAGAATCTAAAATTAAAGAAATTATACATAAATGTTTACACACACATGAAACATAGGTAATTTATTATTGTTTATAAATTATAATAAACTAGCTAAATAATCCACGGATTCGGGGGGTGTGCAGTTATTTTTTTTGCTGAAAACCCTTTATATAGTTTATAGGATATACTTACTATATTATATAGGTCATAGGTGTATATCGGTTTAAGTGTACCTCAATTTAAGTGTATTTATCTAACTCAATTTACGGACAAATCAGTGTCAGTTTATGTAGCTTCGTGAAATAATTCAACCTAGATGGGCTTCCTCAAGTCGTTGATTTAGCACTTGGTATAGATATATTTGATTTTTTTAAAAGTTATCATGACCCTTAAAATGTCTAATTAAATGTTCTTTCTGAGAGAAAACGGATAAACATTATTATTATTATTATTTAAACTTTTTAAAAATATTGAATTTTAACCGGTGTAAATACATCCATACATTCCCAAAATTTCAATGTCAATCAAAGGGTTACTTAAACGTACCTAATATTCGTATCGATATCTACCTTTTAAATTCACTACAACTTATAAACCATAAGTTTGGTTGGAGTAAATGGTTTAGGTTACGAATTCCCGATTTGTTGTTACGAATGGTTACGAATCAGTAACTAAAGCCTAGATTAATTTTGAACACTCTAAGTAGATTATTTCAATGTGCGGTTGCGAAGGTAATGTTACGCCGTGCTCGTTTTGGGGAAAATGGTTTTTCTGGTGCTTTGGTTAGGTTAGGAATTTTAAATTTGTAATTATGAATGATTTGAATTGGTTACTAAAGTATAGTACATTGGTACCAGTTTAAAAAAAAATTAATTTTAGTTGTGGTGCTAGTGTAACATACCTCATCGTATAGTATTTAAGCAAAGAATAAGCCATCATTCGATCTTACTATACCCTGCAGGGTGGCCGATACTTAATAATCTTAATAAAAATTGTATTTTTTATTTAGTATTGTCGTTTTTGTATAATCTAGCAAAGCAAAATTTTTATTGCTCAGTAAGTAGCAATTATAATTTGTAGGTATTTAAAACCTCGTGAGTTCAACAGTTATTCCATATAAAAATATATAAATCTCTTTTAAAGGAAAAATAACATTTAATGACCTTATTTGATTGTAACATGTGAGCCGCTGGCTGTTAATTTGATTTACGTGGTTGACATAATTTATGAATGTAATTACATAATTTGTACATACTTTTACATAGATAGTTGGAGAATGGTATCGTTATCATATAGGTATACCTACCTATTTTTTTTGAAGACTTTTTATATATGAGCTCCAGACATTTTTTTTGTTATGAAAATATACGATCACCTCTTCGGTCATAACTCATAAGCAATCTGGCAATACTGCTACTGATTTTCAATTGGGTACCTTTATAAACATCCATAAGCGGAAATTTGGTGACATTACTGTGTGGGCTGGGCAATATACATGCTCATTACACCTACAGGTATACTATAGTGTACCTATATTGTACTAAAACAATTATTTATTTGAATAAGAATATTTACAAAGTTTGTCATACTAAACAATTTAACCATAATAAAGTACAAATACAATTAGGCGCCTTATCTTATACATTTTACAAGTACTCTAAATAGAAAATATGAAGTTATTAAATGAATTAAATTATAACCAATTTAATACATGTTCAAACAAAAAGGCAAGGTATATAACATAATAAGTATATCTAGTATATTTATTTCAGTACAATATACCTATCGACTTTTATTATAAAAAGCATCAACTATATGTCATTATTATTTATCTTTTTTTGCCGAACCTTTTTCAATATTTATAGCAAAAATATCATTGAATCTATTTTTTACGAATCTTACAAATTTAATTTAATTTTTATTAAACATTTTTTTTGTATAATTTAGTTGTTAAAAATACATTTTAATATTACCTATAACAATTGTATTTTTAGTCAGTTTCAAATGTATAAGGCCGGGAGGGCTTAGAGTGCTTAGACCTGTAGGTACTCTAAACTTGTGCAGAGGCTAGTCTCCTCAACCCCCCCCCCACCCGATTTCCGCCTATGTATTTATCCCTATAACACGCATAAGCCTATCGTCATGATTCATAACTTCATAAGTCATAACATATGATTTTACCTTCCTAGTCCATTTTATTTACAATCTCTCGGGATTTTGAATTGCCCTGTTTATGTTTTGTGAAAAATCGTCAAGAGTTTGCAACAAATTAACGTAAATAGATTCTACCAGTGATATTTTTTGCTGCAATTGCATAAATAGGTATAGACATTGGTATGTCCACTATTCTGTGCTACAAAAAACGTATTTTTGCGTAATGTTAAAAATAATTAAAGAATTTATTTTTCTGAGTCATAAGTGATTTTGGGTATATAAGCTATAAGTTAATTCTTTTTTTAATGTAGGTACTATAAGATAATATTTCTTGCAATTTTAACGTGATAGGTAGGTAGGTACCTAATGAATGATATTTTGTAAGTAGGTTTTACATAAAATGTTGACTTTGTAAAATAGATTATAAATTGACTAATAAAATTTAAATAAGCGATCTGACCAATTTTGTTGTACAATGCAAGTGTTCGTTTACGTGGTCATATTTATTTTTGAATTTAAAACTAATTGTTCGATTTAAAATCTTGTGAAACACAATGCTTTGTGAAATATTTCATCAAAATAGTCGTTAAACAAGTCTTAATTGAATACCGAAATTAAATTAAACCACCTGGTCATTATTATGCATAAAATCATCGTTAGAAATTGAATTTTATAGTAATTTTTCAGTAGAATCGACATTTACCATATTTAAATCTAATTCGGTATCATATTTAATTTGCACTGATTCATCAAAACCTGTTGCGCGTTTTAACAGAAAATATGACACCTTATTGAAAATACGTTTTTATTATATTATGTTAAATGCATATTCTATAATTAGTATTGTTCTTTGAAATTTAATTGATTGTGAATCTGGTTTTAAGTCCAGTTGTTTATTTGTTCGGAAGTGAATTTTTCTTGAGAAAAAAAATCAAATAATAATGCAGTGTTTTGGTATGAAATTACTTTTTATTGAATGAGTCGTTAAGATTTAGTAATCCATAAAATTATGAATACACTGGTAATATCTTATGAATGATATGACTCGCAATCGACTGACTGTGCAGTACATTGCAAACAATGACAGCAACGTTTGTTGTAAGCCCAATGAAACTGCTTACGTGGGATATTCTTATAACTTAACAGGGGTACTAAACACAATATTATCTACATCATACAATTTTTTTTTAATTATTTGCTATCTATTTAGCTATTCCAGTTAACTATTTATTAAAATTGAAACAATTCGATCTACAAATTTACATTATAATATAATAGTTTGCATAACACTCAAAATATTAAATGACTATTTTCAATTTTTAAATTTATAATTAAAATCATATTAATAAATATACATTTTAATATTAATTGTTTATTTTCTATTTTATTAATTAGTATTAAAGTATTTTCGAACTAAATCATAATCATTTTTATTTTTTTTCATTTTTCAGGATAAAATGGAGTAGGGATAGTAAACAATTCTAATGATCTTTCAATGCAAAATCACAACTTTAAATTAATGATTACAAAATTTTTTTTAACTATCTACTCAAATAAGTGAAATAAAAATAATATTTGTATTGTTTGTTAAATAATTTCTGAATGGATTTACTTGTATCCGTATTTAAATACAATTTTAATAAAAATAATAATCAACTTTATTGGAACAACAACAAGATAAATAATACAAAAAATATATACATAAAAAAACCATAAAATACATATTGCAACAGCCCCTAAGATTTGTGCAAAGCTTGTGCTGGAGGAGCTAGTTCTTATTACTTTAAGAATACTATACGAAGTACAACAATTTTATTATAATTCTATCATTGATGACAAATGCATGAACTGAAGATGAGGTTTGAATGACTTTAAATTGTCAAACTTATTTATATTAATATTTAGTAAGCGACATAAATTAAGATCAGTATACAAGATGCTTTATTGTCTAAAACTTTTTGACACTTCCATAAATATATGTTAACATTTTGCTTATATCTAGTATTATGTTCATGATCTGATACAGGTATTAAATGTTTATGTTTATAAAAGTCTGCTAATACAGACCAGTTATAAATAAATACCAGATTTATATGCATTTTAAATTGTAAAACATGCACCACATACCAACATGCACTAAAAAAAGTTAAAATATGCAAGAAAAAAATGTAAAAAAAAAATGTCTTTTAAATTTTATATTTGATTTTAATATTGCAGTGGCACCTTATTATATATTCATTTTATTAAAATTTTTATAAACAAATGGTAAGATGTATAATATAGCAAGTATGAAATACAAAAATGTAATTTGTTAAATTGTAATTTAATTTTTAATCATGTTGTATTGTACACAATATTTTCCTGAAGTTAAATAGAAGATACATTGGTGATATAACTACAACATACATCAATTTAAAAATCAACTATAGTTTAAAAATGCTCAACAAAAAAACCTTCAATCAGAATGTGATACAATAAACTTACCATAAGTCTTAATTAAAGTAATGTTATAATTAAATATTAGTTATATTATATTATAATAAACAGTTGTCAGTGTACAATCAATACAGTATAAAATTAAAATAAGCTGTTTGTATCATATTAGTAATGTAAAAAATGTTATTAATTTGTATTATTTTTGTGAATCGTGCGAATAAAACAATTTGTATAGCTGCGTTATTCTATTATCTAAGACAATTTGCACAATTACGTCTATGGTCGTACACTAGACGGATACTCACATTTTATTTTATGTAAGTGGTTAACCTGTAACTTATACACCACTTGCACATCAAAGCTCTTGCGGAACGGCCTATCTGTATATTATTTTATCATGCTTATTGCTTATACCACAGTCCGTGGTCCGTTATTTATACAATTAGTGTTGGTATAATTTCATTTTAATGAAATTCTATGTAATGATATGACGTATAGCCTCTTTAATATTTTACTATTTGTACGATACAGTTATTGTGTTCATTGATTATTGTTTGTACCGCACAGAATAATATTATACGGAAGACAAACTGTAATGTGTGGCGCTAGCCGATGTCTACGATCAAATTCTATTATTCCATATCGTGATTGTTCTATGTGTCACTGTAGAACGTAAGTATCAGACGTAAGGAATCAGTGGCGGCAGCAAGGCTCGAACATTTCTGCAACTGACAAGTGCTACAAGAAGGGCATTGAATATTGGTTAAGATAGGTATGTTTTAATAAGTTTTTCGAATATTTTTTGTGAGAATCGTAATGCGGTTTCATTACCTATACTATTCACTCTGTGATTTTCATTCTATTGCTATTATGCTATTATGGTCACTGATATAATACTACAATTTTTAAATTCTGAGCGGAGCCTATTATTTTTACAATGATGTGTGTTTTTTCCTGTCTGTCTTCACTCATCACCTTTTGGGGCAGTAAAAATAAAAATACTCTGATTCTCTACTTGTACATTTTTTTGATAAGAAAGTGGTACTTTATGGGTCCACAGTAATAAATTCCCCAATTAGTTTCAAATGCGCGGCTTATAAAACATTAAAAAATTAAGCAAAAATTAATAATTTTTACAATTGTTTTACTTTACTATTTTTCAACTAAACAGTTTTGTTTTTTTTTTAGTGTACCTAACTCAGAAATTCATACAATATTTATATTTTTAGGCAAGTTTATTAAAAATTGTTATGAAATTGGTTATTTATTTGTAAATAAACTAATTATCACAATATCATAATATAGATTATTGATATTTTGTTGTAATTTAAAAACAACCATAGATAGACAACAACATACATATACTATATTTCAAGTACAGTAAATATTTTTAAAAAAATATTGATTATTAATAAATATTTAATTGTTATTTATTTTTCATAAACGTTGTATCGATGTTGAATAAAATATGTTTGAACAATTTGGAGCTAAAAGATAAAAATGTATAAACAAATATTTAGTTTTTTTTAACGAATCATGTTAATTATTTATGACAAATTATGTAATAAATAGTGGAGTATTTATAATATGTATTCTTCCAAATCAAATCAAATAGAAAAACAATGAAAAAAATTTCTTGAATACTGCGGTACAGGGGTACCTACACTATTTTGACAATTTATATAATAAATAGGTATACCTAATTCATTAATATATTTATATTTATGCCTACAATTATTTATTTTCATAGTTATAAATATTTTTTAGTTTTTATATTCTATATAGGTAACATATTATATAATATAACAGTTAAAATATTAGGTAAAATAATTTGGAGGCATAACATATATATTATTACATAAGTCTGTGAAACTATTTATTTTTATAAAAAATATTATTAGTACCTATTTATGCATATTGTATACGGCATTATAACTCTAAATTAAAATTTTCTTGTAATACCTAGCATAATAATATTAATATTATGATATAATATTATTAAATACATTATATTACTAAAATGAATAAAGGAATCCTTTCTAGATTTTTCCTTCTTTCGGCCTCATTCGTATATCATACACTCTTACAAAAAAATCAACTTTGTGATATTATCATGTGTAAACTCGAGGAACGCAAAGCAGCCGGTGAATCTAATTTAGTTATGAATTTTGTAAAAGGTAAACTGACTATTTCATAAAACGTTCATAAAACTGATAAACAGGTCAGTTTACAGTAACTTAAAATTTCTATTATGAAAATGTTCGAGGTCTCAACTCCAAATTAACTGTTTTAATGAGTAATGTATCGGACCATGATTTAAACAGTTTGTCGGTAACCTAGCTATCTCTGAATGTCAATACCTGTGAATTAAGTCTACATAACTATAAAACTTATTGCTGCGACAGTGACCTAAATACAAGCAACCATTCTAGAGTTAGTGGTGTTCTACTATCGGTCAATATTAAATTTCATTCTCGCTTATTACCTCTACCTTTCAGTCCAGTTGAACATTTATTTGTCATTAATCATAGTGTTATATTATAGCAGATAATGTTTATTTCCCACCTCATACCTACTAATACTTCAATTTATTATAAACATTTTGACATTATAAATAATTTGCTATTAAGTTTTCCATATTATGTTAAAAATGTAATTATGGTTGGTACCTAGGATAGATTGGAAACCAAACTATTGGTTATCTCCCTAACCTTTTGTGTTTATGTTGTTTAAATTTAAAGGAGTTGATTTTTAAAAAGAAAATTAATCATAAATTGTATAAGGGTACAGGTTTGTTGAATGATTATAATACTTTTTGCAAGATGTAAATTTTTTCAAAAAAAGATGATCAAATTACATAAATAAAACACAAAAGAATTTAAAAACTAGACCTGATCAATTTTCTAAATGTAAAAACAATTTTTTACCAAAAAGTATGCATCTAAACACTGATCAATTTAACACTTCTATATAGGTACTAATAATAGGTATTATTAATACTTTTGATTTGAAATTTAGTTTAAAAACATGACAATAAACGTTAACCATAATTATCTATAAAAGTACAAAACCGAAAATCACGAAACAGCAACTCAGGTAATACATTTTTTTAACCTTTTTTTTCACAGCATATGAGAAATTAATATTTGAACAATTTTCATATTACCCATTTGACCATTACTTTAATATTGAGTAATATGTAAGTAATAATATGTAATTAAGTAATATAAAAAGGGGGTTGACCCTTTGTATGAACTTCATTCATCTAAAAAAAAATAATACACACAAATAAAAGAAACATATTTTTTTTACTTTGTACCAAACATTATATAATATCTCCATACCTAACAACTAATATATAATATAATTACCTATCAATTTATTGCGGAATTCTTTATTGCCAGATATTCAGTCTTCAAATATTTCAAGATAATTATGGTGTCTACAAGTTTATTGAAATCTGCATTAATTAAGGGTAATTGATCATTATTGTTATTGTTACAAGTGAATATGTCATGTGATGGAATATTTTCTAGTCTACTTTCAATGATCTTCAGTCTTTGGACCATATCTCTTTGATTATCAACACCTTGCCACCTTGCTTTAATTCAATGTTTAAGAATGTTAACCTATGTAGTACTTCTTTTTCAAATTCTGTGGTATCTGAACATAATAAAATCTATAATTTATTTACATTTTAAACTATTATTTTATTGTTGATACAAACATATATATTCATATATATGAGTATTATAACTGATAAAAATGAATTAATATTGAAAAATACTAACAAGCTGTATAATTATATGTTACAATATGTAATATATACATAATATATTATATTAACTTATATAATAATTGATTATATTTCATAAAGTGTAACAATAATACCAGTTTAATCATGCACAATTAAATTATTATTTAATATCATGATGAAAAAAAAAATTTACTCTCTAATTTAAAATGCCTATTTCAATATAATTCCGTTAGATATTATTTAGGCGTCAATATAATATTCAAAATATATGATGTTAATACAATTTTTATGTAAAATTTAATTATCTTCTGAGCTATTAAAAAAATAATTTAACTCTAAAGGGGAGTGTTTGGAGGCAAAGCCATCCACTTTGTTTTTATCCAAAAAACTATACATTCTCCCCCTCCCAGAACAAAATCATAACTATGCCACTGATACATATACTAGATAATATACATACACTTGTAAATTGAAGTCCAAAATATGTTTTAAATAAATGATTTATTATTTTGTGTGCAGTCAACGGGTTAAATAAATAACAAACAACAATGAAAAATTAAAATGGAAATTTTACAATTCTTATTATTTTATCACACTAACCCTTTATAATTCCGAGTTAATACAATACTAACAGCTTCTGGAGTTTTGGTTGATGACAATATATTGACTATTGAGGTGTCCCCATGTAACAACTTCTGAGCTTTCTTTATCTATAATTGTTTGTATAGTTAAAATACAATTTAATGCAATATAATTACCAAGAGTATCAACAGCATTATTATTTACATACATTTATCAAGGTAATCATCACAATCAAGATTTTTTTGATCAACTATAAAAAAAAAAATAATGTAAAGTAGTATACTATTGTTGTACAATTCTTACACTATTATAATTATAGATGACATTAAATTTAAAGAATTTAAACAATAAAAAAATATTTGATTTACCTATAATTTAAACCACTCATATTAATAAATTAGATGGGTTAAGTTATTATTTTAAAACATTTACTCATATTTTTGCACTTGAGGGTGCCATGTAGAGATTGTTATCATCACTAAAAGATAATTTCTTCAAAATTTATGACTTTTATGTCTTTTAAATATTATAACTGTATTTTATGAGGTTATTAGCTGGTAGATTTTCCATCACTTTATAAATTAAATATAAGAATCAATTGCATAAAAATTAAACATAATATTAACTTTAAAGTATTGTAAGATTTAATTTTATTAGCTAATATAAATTAGGATTTATAATAGGTGTACATTTCATTTTTTTGGAGATGGTGGCCGTCCATTTATTAATGTCCTAGTAGATTTTTTCTTATCTGTAATGTTATCATCGTTATGTTTCCAGACTCTAAGTTGGAGATTAATAATTTAGCATGATGATTTGATTATACAACATTTTTATAATGCCTAAAAGAAGTAAAACATAAGGATGAAATCTACAGAATTTTATACATTTTTAGTTGGTCTTTATTCGGATTTTAATAAAATGTTGTCATCGGCAGATGATATGTCAGTGTTAATTAATCCTTTTTTAAATATTTTTCTGTCTTTAAATAATGAATCTGGAAGATAACACATATGATTTATACTAACAATAACCATCTACAATAATAACTCTTAGAAAAGACCAATTGTATAATATATTATGTAACACACGAGGTAACACAGCATACATAATATATAAAACTAGATTAAGTAACTTAACTATGTTTAAAAAAAACCTATACATTTTAAACACTTTAGATGCACGATAACTGTATTCAATATCATTAGAAATAATTTTGAGTTCAACACATTTTCTTATTATGTTACGAGTTTTGGTGGTTGGCAATATTATGCATTTGCCTTTTTTTAAACCAACCAGCCAGAACAGATTTTATAGGGTTAACTTCAAAAAATTCAATCACCAAATAATAGGATATCTTTATTTTACACTATAGGTATACAAAAATAATACAAACTATTAAATACAATTACTATCAATTGATTTACATTAAATAAAAAAAAATTTAATAATCCTAAGAAAATATACATAACATTTTATATTAGTTAATATTAGTTAATAAGAGCTAAGCAGGCACATAAAAACTATAAAACTGACACTAATTATTTCAAAAATTAAATTAATAGAAAATAGAGTACCTATGCAATATTTTCACTACTATTAAGAAACGGTATCATATATTTAAAATTTTCAGTATTCTCTATATATGATTCAATAAAATTCTGATAAATGTTTACCATAGCAATACCTAATTTAAGACTACTGTTTCAAAATACTAAACTAAAAAAACTATGCTTAAAAATATTTTTTGTGGTAAAATCACGACATACATTAAAGACCTTTTAAGATTTATTTGATCTGTGAAACCTATGTAGCTGTCAGATGTAAGTCTAATATTTATTTTAATATTATTTTTTAAGACTTTCTTGAAATATGGAACAGTTAAGTGCTCGAATTCTGAAGGTGAAAGTCTAGTATTTATGATAATGTTGATAAACATAGAAAATAAGAACATATAAAATGCCCTATTTTTGTAATAAATGAGTAGTTTTTTGATAATATGTTTATTGGGATGCATATTAATGACAAATTCAATAAAAAGTGAAATAACTAGCAATATAGCCTCGAATATAGCCTAATAGCTAGGTATAGGTATATAGGTACTTATTATGTTATTATTGTAAATTGTAATAATATTTAAAAAAAGGTATTATTCATTATTATTATACAGACAGACATATTAATGAAGTCGATGTGATGAACACAAATCAGAGAAGAGGAAACGATTGTAAGGCATCCGACAAATCGACTTAATCATTCGTATGGCTGCCTGCATTGTCAAAGGACAGCGAGGAAGGTGCATAATATATGGGTAGCTATAGCCCATAACCGCCAACCGGGTGAATCAGTCGTTGTCAAATACTCAAATGTGCTATGACGACTAGTATCCGTACTTATATGACTAGGTAATAATATAAAATGTAATAAAGTTATATTATTTTATGTAATAAGTTTTGTTGATGTGACGTAACTATTAGATATGTAATATCATTTTTTTATCACTTTAATACTATTATAATAACATAAATTAACGTACAATGGAATCGTCGATAGATAATAATTCCGTTCAATGTTGTATCCTCAATCATCAAAAAATACACAATAACGAGCAAATCGAAAAAAACCGATATATTCTAGAAAAATATATCAAGTGTTTACTGTTTTGTGGAAAATATAACCATCCACTGAATATTTGTGGTGATAATAGTACAATGACCTCCGAAAATAACTACGGCGTATTCCCAGGCGCTGTTGAACTATGCAAAGATTGTGACGTAAGTCTTCGTTGCCATTTGGAAAACTCGACTAGCATAAATTGGTCATCGATGACAATCCACGACGATTTATTGAACTGCATACTCCATGTAGCCCGACAGAAAATTTTATCAGAAATCGAAATGGTGCCATTCATTTCAATAATTGTTGACGGGACCACCCATGTTTCAAGCACCGTACATTTGGTTATACTGTTCCGCTATGAATTAAAAGGTGAACCCGTTGAACGTTTCTGGGGCTTTTTCAACGCTTCCGACGGACATGATGACACAACAAACACAACAACAGAATCATTGACGCAGAGAGTATTGTCCGAATTAAACTCGATCTTAAAAAACTCATTGTACAAAGTTGTAGCTCAATCGTACGGCGGTGCAGCGGTAATGAATAAAGTAAACGTTGGAGTTAAGAAAATATACCCGTACGCCTACTATATGCATTGCCACGCGCACCAGTTGGACGTAGAATTGACCCAGTCGATTTCTGGGAACAAAGAAGTCCAAATGTTCTTTTCGGATTTGTCGGACATAACTGAATTCTTTTCAAATTCGCCGCAAAGGGTTGCCGTGCTAGACGGAATAGTGGGTGAACGGCCATTGCGGACCGAATGCGATTTCACCAGGACGGGCGGCACTTTGAACACGGTCCACATTTATCGAAATGAAATGATGCAGTGTATGGACATAATAATAGAAAAATCTCGACAGACATCAATAATTAAACAGGCGGGATCGATAAACCGTTTACTGAGCGATTCGGTGTTTGTACACTTGTTGGCGGTTTTCTATGAAATAATGCCAAACATCCACAGTCTACATGACAGTGTGCAAACCGCCACATTGGACGACTCTGCTGACGAACGTATCGCGACTTTGGTTCAACAGTTCGAAAAAAATATATCAAACGTACGTGATCAGATTACTGATATTGTTGAAATCGCTTCGAACTTGCCAGACGTGAATGTTAAAAAAAAACATTTAGACGAGCATTGCAATAATCTTAGTAACCACCACTACGACATCAATGAATCTCAAAAACGATTGGCAGTTGAAATTTGTAATACTTTAATTGCCACAACTAAAGATCGTTTAGAATTTACTAAACATTTGACCGCCGTTAAGCTATTTCAATCTGAAAAATATCCCGTTTATAAGAAAAAATTTCCAATTCAATTACTTCAGTGTACGTTTCATTGTTACCCATTTTTCGATAAAGATAGATTAAAAACTGAATTAGAAGTCATATATTATAGAGATGATTTTCGTACTTTGTCTGGGATTATTCCAACACATCAATATATTTTGAAAAATAATATGATTGATACTTTTAAAGAAGTTATTTTGCTATTAAGACTATTAATAACAATTCCTCCAATGACCACTGGACAGAAAAACAGTTTTTCAACTTTAAAAAGGACTAAGACGTGCCTAGATAACACTATGGCTGAAGAAATATTAAATGCTTTAACAATGATAAATGTTGAAAATAAAATGATAACAGATGATATTGATTTTAGTAAAAAAGTAATAAACATGTTTAGTGAAAAAAATGATAGATGTTTAGATTTTAAATATAAAACCAAAGATGTAGCATAATTAATTTTTGATTTTGTCTAATTTAAAATCGTATATTTAAGAGACGTTTACCACGATGATGTTCTCGTACCTAGATGAATCATTATGCATTATTCTACGATGTATTATTTAAATAAAATATGATTGATTTTTAATCATGTTTTGCATACTTCTTCCAGTTTTTTTTTCTGCATTAAATTAATAGTTAATCCTAGTACAATAGTATTAATATGCATACCTATTGATAATAATTATTACTTGCGCTATATATAATATGCATAATTTATACCTATTCTTAATATAATATATTTGTAAGTAGGTACAGAGTGGGCCACAGGAATAGAGCTAATGATATAGCTATGTCTAAATGTGTTTTTTCCCTTTTCCCGTGACCCATTCTGTGTATATGATTTTCCAATCTGCATCACAGTTGTTAAATAAGTATTCTGTTAGTTTTCTCATAGTTTTATTATTTTTATAGAAAAAATTAAGTTTATAATTAAGTATTTTACGACATGGTAACAGAGAAGGCGCCCATAGTACAACATCTAGTATTTGAAAACTACCTCATACTTCATCAGTGGTAATTTGTAAATGTTGGTCCTGTATAAAGCAGTAGTTCATGGTATAGAGTTCAGGAGTACGCGAACCACCCAAAAAAATAAAAATAAATTATAAAAAATAATTAGATTCAAATGGTTACATATAATTGATTATTATACAAATGGTCTGTTATAAAAAAAAAAGTTTTGGCAGTTTTTTATGTTGAGAAAGTGTGTCTATAAACGACTAAATACGAAAAATAATAATAGCACGTAATTCAAAATAATAGCACAAATTGTTTATGCTCCGGACGGCCGTGTAAATATTAGCCTCATGTCTTGACACGTCGGTTAGTAATATTTTGGTAATGACGTAATGTGTGCACCGAACCTATTTTTATTATTTTTATATAATATCAATTGTAATTTGTAGTAATTTACAGTTCTAATAATAAATTATAATTACTAAGATACTGTAATGTTCATACATGACTAATTAGTTATTTTTTCTAATTTATTTATATTTAAATGTGGTAAAAATCTTTAAAAAAAAATAATTCAGGTAAGTAGGTACATTATTTCGGTATGCACCTATAACAAAATTAATATTTTTACCATCTTACCATAGGTATCTTATACGTTTCTTGTGCCCCGAATCTCACGAGCCGCCACTATAAAGTATGAATTAAAATACTAGTAGGTAGTTAAAACTTTCTATGTTTTTAAATTATACAAAACTATATAACAGAAATCATTTTTCATACCTAATTCTATACTTAATTTTTTTCTATAAAATTAATGAACTATGATACTTCAAAATAATTTGTGTATTTTTGATTCATAGGTCTTTGAATATAAATTCAAAGTAGGTATTAAATAATATACTACATTATTAATTGTTTGGTGATTGGTCTATAAACAATAAGTTACACTATTAACATTAGGTGCACATTCTTCGAGTCGGACATATATATATTATGGTAATTAGTAATGTATAAACATAATAAAATACATTTATAATTATTATATATTTATGTACAAATAGTGTATTGTGTATGCCTACCAATATAATATAAGCTATTACAATTGCAGCAACCAATATTACCTAATGGCTAATATTATACATTTATACTGTATCATAATCCACATAAAATTACAAAAATAATCAAGTATCCAGTACCTTGACGCTTTTGTATTTTGAAGTCATTTAAAAATATTATTCGTGCAGTTGCTTTAACTTTTAAAGTAGGTACCTACCTATATTTTTTATATATTTTATACACACAACGAAATTTTCAAATGCAATGTTTCGGCAAAAATGTATTAACACTTCTTTTCATATATTATTAAGTACTATATTAAAATGTCTAATAGTAAATTAAATTGCTTTAATACTAATGTAACATAATCAAATAATATATATATATATATTGTTATAATTACCACTTGGTAATATAATACGTAGGTACCTAATAAGCTAATAGACGCCGTCTTTCCTCAACATTTTTTTTATTGCATACTATGATGGGTTTTATATCATAATTTAATTTAAATTTAACACATCCATTACAGTGACACCCCCATAGGCATATAATATATACCTATATAGGCGTAATCTGGGAGGGGGAATTTCCCCCCAGATATTTGACTGAGGGGAAAATAGTGTATTATTGCCCAATCTGTCATAAGTTAAAATTAAATCTATTACTGTTTTATTTACACTGTTTTTGATCATTGTATTTTATTTTATTTTATTTTTTGTTTTGATTTTGCATTGATGTGTGTTTTTTATTTTTCATTTTTATTTTTATTTCTATTTATTTATTTATTTTTGTGTCTATCATCACGTATTGGGGCAGTAAAAATGATTCGATTTTCTTCAACAGCAACTTCTCTAGTTAGAAAGTGAATCTAGTTAGTAGTATGGGGGATCTAAAGTAAATAATTCACAATAACTATCAAAAGCTGCTGGAAAAACAAACAAAAAATTAAGGAAAAACGAAAATTTTTACGGAAATCCGGTTTTTGACGAAATCGTTATTGGATTTTGATGTACCTAACTCTGAAAAAAAATTGTAGATACATGACATTTCCACTAAATGTTTATATCTGCATTTTATATACACCAGAAAATGTTTAAAATATTTTGACTCATGTAAAACTATTTAGGCATATGCAATTTTCGATTATTATTTGTTTTTTTTTTTTAAGATAATGTCGATAAAAAATTTGCCGGTTAAAATGTACCTAATACTTAAAAATGTAATACAATTCCTCGTCAGTTGTTGTTAGTGGAAATTAAAAAAAAAGTTGAGCTTAAATCCACAATATTATTTTATGAGCATTTGAATTTAGGTTTTTGACAAAATTCTTAAAAATCACTAAAATTTGCAAACTATTTTGGGTTAGAAATTCATAAAAATGTGTCTTTTTATATCAGAAATTTTGAAATTCAATTCAAGATTCCAACGTTTGTCTACGTTTATCAAACAAACATAATTCTATTGGAAAGTCAAATTAAATTTTGATGAGCGTTTGATGTTGAAATGTTTACAATATTAGATATTGTATACCAATTATAATGATTGATTTTATTTTGTTGTTAATTAAAAATATTATTTGTGGGTACCTCGTACTTACTTGAAACTTTTAAAGTATATAATTATATTGTATACATACAATGAGTTTTCAAATGTATTTTTTTTTGTCAAAAATTACTAGTAATTTTATCAACTGCGTAATACTAATGCTTACTATAATAAAATAAATTACTTTAATCTCAATAATATCATCAAAAACTATAGTATCTACTAATATATTTATTGGGAGGGGTAATATCCCCTTTTTTCATACCTATAAATAATAGATTTTAGTTTCACCACTGTCTACCTCAAGAATTTATTCCATATTACGCCTATATATATATAATATATATATTATATAGTCTATTATATAGCCGTAACCCATACCACACTCTTCGTTAACGTATAACTATAAAATCTACTGTTGTGTACATAGTAAAATTTGCGGTATGCCACTGGTTTTATGGTCAGTCCGCAGTTGAATATCAAAATACATAATCAGTTGTTATATTCAATATTGTAACAGCAGGGTGTCGGTAATCGGTATAGGATATGGGCTATGGTTTATGGACTAAATATCTTTATTATTCCCCGTCAATCAGCTTGCTTTTTTTATTTACTGTAATTTCTTACTTCCTACTTACTGTCTTATTATTTAAAAAAAATGTATATAGGTAATTGTATTAGTTACAGTAGGTACTTACATACTTCAATCAATTTAAAAATTCAACTAAACAAATTAATTAATTTAATGCATTTTTGTCACTTATTAGTTATTACGTTATTTTAATACCTTTTTAAATCTCAAGTACAGAAATAAAGCAAAACACTTGTGACAATTTATTTTTTATTTTGAATACAGAATAAAATAAGTAAAAACATGAAGAGTACCTATTCAATTTTGTAGACAATTTATATATATATATATGTAATAATAAAAAAATAATTTTAAATCTATGAAATTTATATTAGGAAAAAACAAATTCGTTAAGTAACCAAACTTAAGTTAAAAGTTACTTATGTATATAAAAGTAACTCATTATGTAACTTAGTTATAGTAACTTAAATTTTCAACTCGTTAATTCCCAACCTTGTGCATATTATATATATATTGCATTATCTGACATCGTGTATGGTTCGACGTAATCAATCATGAATTTTTGTAAATTTAAGACTTTAAAGTTAATTAGTATATACTATGGAAATATTTTTATTCTTTGAAAAAATCTGAAAGAACTCTCCTGACGGAGTGAGGGATGGTGTACAAAATGCCATATTCGTTTTCCATAATGTATACATATATTAGTGTATTGAGTTCGAACGGAAGTCAATTTTACGTAGGTACGATAAGTTTTCGTTGATGAAAGGCTTTACAAAATACCGAATTGGAATTGCATACAAAAAATATCCAATTTCAATGCACAAAATAGATGCAAAGCGTTGCCTTATTATTATCCCAACAAAAACACTTCGTCGAACTCCGTGTAAAAAAATTACCAAATCAAAAAAACTGGAAATTCACAAGACTTTGGTGTTAAAAACATGTGATGTCGTGAATAATGGTAAGTAAATTAATTTTAAAATACATTTATTCTATCTTAATAATTTATTTACTTTGCTAGAATTTCTTTTATTTTTAAATTAATAATTAAGATTTTTAAAAAAAACAAATTTAGTACCTGCCATTAATAATGGAAATTTATTAAATAGTCCATTTATGAACGGACATGTTTATTTGTCGAAATAAACTCTCGCAAATTAAATTAAATATTGAGATAGATTAGATTTATTTTTAATTTAATTTACTTAGCGTTTATTAATGACATCACATGTTTATAACGCCAAGTCTTATATGCATTTCCAGTTTTTTTAACTTGGCAATTTTTTCACACGTAGTTTGACGATTAGTGTTTTTGTTGGGATATCAGTGGTTTTTTTAGAACCTAGTTTTATGTACCGGCGTCCGGCATCATGCAATATGATTTTTAGGTTTTTTTATGTCGTTATTTGTTTATTATATTATTATGTTTGTTCATTTGATATATTCGATTTTTTTTCTAAAATACGAGTACAAATCAATATTGAATGTCTTCAGAACCTATTACGCCAAACTCATACGAAGTCGCAGGCAACGGCGGGAACTGCTGCCCAGTGTACGATGGATACGTACGTACATGGCAGAGATGGAGTAATTCGGTCTCTGGCGATACTTCGTAATACGCTATGATTAAAAATGGTCAAAAACGTTTTGCTTCGAAAATTCTTGAACTTTTCTGCCAATAAATTCGCCATTGTTCAACCGATTTTTCAAAAAGGGTGTAGGTAATCTGCACATCATGCCCGATCTATTGATACCACAGACGGACCGATCTGTCCATTCATTAGCTCTTCAGGCCTGGCTAAAAAAAAATTGGCAAATGTACACACATTCAATGGGCAAACTCTGGCTCTTATTAAGTACCTACTGCGGTGGTGACCGCCTTTTTTACTCAGCTTTGCTCCACTACCGTTGCTCCGGATTATGATTAATTGCATAAAATCTGTATATTATAATATTATTATTGCGGACTGTCAAAAACATGGTAAAGCGCTTACGATAAGATAGCCGGAAGAACCATGACTCCGCTAGAGTGCGCTCCGCCGACCGCGATCGCGGCCGACGAGAATATTGCCGCAGAATCGTAATAATATTAGATATTAGATAATATTATTGTTGTAATATTTAATTTTTTGTCCTGCACCCAAAATGTTATTACTATTATTGTCATTGTTATTGGGTAGTAGTCACTGTTGGAGTCACTGTTGTTAATGTTGTTGTTGTTGTTGTTGTTGTTGTTGTTGTTATTGTTGTTGTCTTTGTTTTCGCGGTTAACATCAAAAATGTACCAGGAATTCATGCCCCGGAATGCCACTGCCGCTGCTCGGCGGGCGGCGAGTTCGGCGTCCGGCGGCGGCTCAGTACTCACTCTCCGGCCGCCGCCAGAAAATTACGGCTACAGTGTCGCCGCGACACCCGCCATCCGACTAGGGCCCTGGTATCTAATATATTATAAAATCATTGATCAACCCCATGGACACCGACTATGCGTACTGAATTACACATTTACGACCCCGTGGCCGCAAGTGGCCAGCGGCCCTAATGAGCATCGACGTTCTCGCTTTGCTGGGAATCTTACGAAGTAAGATATAATAATATTGAGTTGCTGGTTGTTTTCCTTCCCCTTCGCGGCGCAAGCAATACCGTTATCAAACAGGGGCCGTATTATGTTGATGATCGCCGCACCCGTGTAATCAATTTCACAGCGGTTATCTATTCATCCGTCAATGATTGATAAGACCACAATAATATTATCAACATTCATTTCGGTCTACCTATAATAATTATTATTTTTCGTATCACACGCCAACATGACGAGTGGATGTGATTGATGCCTCAATATAATATATTCGTTATGAAAAAATTTCTTTTTCGTGAAAGTTAAGAGTCATTTCCATCATTGTCACCAAATGTTTCGTTGTCTCGGCGTTTCGGGTAGGTAATTGCTAGTATGTGTAAGGGACACTCATCAATCCGATTTGCTCATAGCACTTCGTAATGATGCAGTAGTCAGTGCTCCATAAAACCAATGAACCGAGATCTCCAAGGAAGACATTTTAGTGTATCCATGGTGCATGACTTAAATCATTGACATTACCACCTTGTTCGTTATTAATGTAGGCCCAGGTGTATTGTATATTTATGCCATGAGTGTATCGATACGTATCGGATCGATTTCGAGCATTCAAGTAATTACACGTGCAATAAACGTGTGAAATATATTGGACTCGGCCTTCGATGTGAGTTGGTACGTATATATCAAATTTGTCTTCTTGATGATCTTGGTTGTGTTCATTTGTTGTTTTCTCATAGGTGCTCGAGTGACATATTCATTGACATCTGTTGTATAGCTATGCAATTCCATGTTATGATTTGTGTGTCAAATTTATATGTAAACCTCTAGTTTTCTCAAAAAAACATTTGTTGTTCTGTGACTCTGTAAGTACCGTTCTCCAAACAAACCAATACTAATTTTGAATAATATGTTTTCATATCTAGGATGTCCATCATTGCCAGCTTTTCTGATCACTTTTAACATTTGATGCAGGTCACAGTATCTTGAAAAAGGAACATTAATTGAAAAACTTTCAACTTCTTGGGTAATTGTCAGTGAACATTCACAATCTTTGTTTTCTGCAAGTGATTTTAATGTTTCAATATTATAATTTGCTATTATTACTCAAAATCTGTATTATTATTTCAATAATTTAAATAATGTATGTCTTTTTTTTGTTAATTTCAGCAAGAAAAAAATCTCCTGATTTGAAAAATCAGAGAATATTAATAATGAATCAACGTCATCTTTATGATATGGTAGTATATGATATTATAATAATAATTGTTTGGATTATTATACCTACCATTTTCATACTTTTGTCATTTGTTATAAGCTTGTAAAGCAGTTAACAAAATAATTAAATTACATGAGGTCATAATGTACAAATATTTAATATCTATTAATCTCTAATTTGAAAGAGCTTGTATATTTATGCATATTGCATTTATATAGGTGTATAGTTTTTTTTTTTGTGCATATTAATTTTAAATAATTCTCTAAAGCATATATTATTGGGTCTTATTATCATATTTTTATTTGTGTACATATATAATATATAAGCTTTGGATAATTATAATTAGAGCACGGATGTTGTATTAAAAAAACTAGTTAAATTGATTGCAGTATTATAAATTATAATAAAAAATACCGAAAATTGCATATAAAAATTTCATTCATTAACGAACTAATTTATAACCATGTTTCGTTATTAATGCTTTTAATTTTGAATTCTTTTTTCTTAAATCATTTTTAATTTCTACTAAAAGAATAAATATTACATTTTACATGTTGTTATAACAATCTAAACTACTACCAACCTCAAACATAATTGAATTGGACTAAAAGTGTTTGTTTTAAATGTTCATATTTCAGCATTTTTAGATTTGGAGCCAATGAGTAAAAACCAAAGTAAAATTACTTGAACAAAACTGAAAAATAGCTTTTATAGTTTTATAAATTAAATGAGTAAATTCAACAAAATTGAAGTATAATTAAAAAAAAATTTTAAAAATTGAACTTATTATTTTTATATTTTAATTCATAATAACATGAAACGTATTTAAAACTTGTTTAGCAATAATAATTTGTAACAGTAGAAGAAAAGTTGAAAATGCAACAACAACCCCTGCCCTTCTTATAATACCCATACTAATATAATATTAATTATTAACTGATATCAATTTTCCAAAGGAGTAAAAACAAGTTTATTTTTTGACTGAAAATCTTCAAAGTTCTGAAATGTCTGCATCTATGACCAATTATGATGATTCTTTAATACCTGCATCATCCGGTTATTAATTAATAGTCAAATATATATTTTAAATTTATTTGTTTCAATATTTTTATGTTTTTTGTTAATAGGAAATAGTATTTTAGCTGACATACTGGTTTAGTTTTATAATTTATAGTATATAGTTTTAATATATTTATATTACTTTAAAATAAATATAATGTAGTTATTTATTATATTAGTAAAAAATCAACCAATGAGAATCATAGTCAAGAAGCAAAAGATAATAGTAGTTTGACTAATACAATAATGTTAAATGATATGTTATTCTTATTCATACACTTTAATAAAATAAAAATATACTTTTTGATAATAGCTACAATACGTTAGGTTTAAATGTTATAGTAAGTAGATAATGGTTTTTAAAAGTCTGTCCTCCACCAGCTGCTTATTATGATTTATGACATTTTTATTAATTCCATAAATATTTCTTGTTTTAGTGCAACATTAACAGATAATTGTAAATGGTGAACTGCACATGTCACATCCATGGCGTCCATGGTTTTTTTGTGTAATACAAGTAATAATTTTACGGCATTGACTAGGTTTTTTGCGTTATTTGTAATCACAGTAGTAACTTTAGGTACCATGAATTTCCTAATCGTCAAATATACAAGTTTATTTTTTCGCTAGATCTACTAGTCTGATAATCAGTCATATTTTGTGTGGTTAAATAAATGACTTCGATGACCATTGATTTTAGATTAGCTATGTGAGCAGTTAATGATGTACACGAGTTTTAAGCCAGTGAAGTCTAACCATCAGTGCCGCAAACAACACTTTTCACATTATGTAATTCATTTTCATTTTGCCCTCAAAATTTAGTTTCAATGACGGTAGTTTTTTTTTCATTGCTTAATCGCTACATATTTTATAGTTAAGTTCCACAACAGCTATTGTTCGCGCCTCCGTCGCCACCGTGCTCGCAATCGTACAACAATAAATATTTTCCATCACCAGCCGATACACACATTCACACGCACACACACAACACATAATTGTTATTGGTATTGTTATTTATATTATTTTATTTTTGTTTGATTGTACCGTGTGAGTTATATACTATGTAGATTGTAAGGTAATTGTCGCTGTCGCCGCGCCGGCTACGCGAATATTGCTTAACACAGCCGCCCGGGACACAGTCCATGAAACAGTGCAACATTATTGCGTTTGGCTTTTATATATATATTGTTATAAATCTTTTTAAATTTTTTATACGTGTGCATCATATTATACTTGTGAGGCGCGAATCGCCACTTTTCATATTTTAATACATGTACGCTTAGGCGCTAATCGCCTACATAGCATTATATTTTTTGATGTGCTCTAGTCGCCACTTTGTATTATTTTATATTATATTACTATAGTGTGTGCTAATCGCCACTGTATAATTTTTTGGTATTATATTATTTAGTGTGCGCTAATCGCCACATATTTGTGATTTATATTTGTGAATTTATATTATTAATTTAGGATAGGTAGCAGCTGGCCAGCCGAGCACCGTCATATCTGTGAGTTTTATATTTATATTATTTTTGTACCTAATTATTATATTTTATTGGTGAGCCGAACAGGCATTATATACTATTTACATTGCGTGAGCGCTAATCGCCACCTTTATATATCTAGCACGAAATTGTTGGGCCATAAGGGCCAATTTTCATTTTATTATTTATACCTGTGTGTTGCTGTAAATTTTTATATATTTTGTCTAATTATTATTTCATGTACCAATAATATACACAGCAACATATTTACCAGCGGTTTGTTACCATTTTTGAGTTGTTGCCTATATCTGTAATTAGTTTTTTAAGTCTACATACCACATATTATATAAACACTCACACATCCACCGCACACTAGCACTCTCTGGTCTTGCTCGGCGACCCCATCCACTTCCTTTGAGTCGCTATACACATACACACATTTACACAGGTTGGTGTGTGAGTATGTAATAAGCGTACGAAGTATTTTTTGGTGACCGGGCGTCACGGACTATTGTTGTCCGTTCCCGGCCCATACAGCCATTAACTAGCAAAATCCAGGACAAAACGATAGATAAAAGCAACTAATCCATTGCAATTAATGAAGCTTGGTGAATTTGTTCTGTTTTTTCATAGTTACATTCACAATCACTATTAGACTCACATTTTTTTAGAAATACAATAAAGTTTTCTATATTTTTATTTTTTTATTATTTTCTTAACTAGAAGAAGATGTAGCAGTATTATTAACTAGAATTGTATCATCATCTTGATTGATGAAAATTGTATTATTCTTATGTTCCGAACTGCCCGACCTCATACTTTATTCTGAATCACTAGATGGATGTTTAAATCCCAATTGAGAACTACAAAGTCCAAGTGTATTATTTTATTAGTATGTATTAAAATTTAAAATGTGTGTTTGCGCCGCTGTTAATAAGCGCTGTAACAGGAACGGTCGCCGCCGCCACGGATCGATACATGCACACACGTCACACACACATTAATTATTTTAGTTTTAATTGTTTATTTTATTTTTATATTATAATATCGTCTTTTATTAATTACATTATATTATAATATTACGTGAACTACCTATCTGCTGCGCGCCGGTTTGCCGGTACGCGTAATTTAACACGGCCACCGTAATCTTTGGCTCGGACAGAATGTCGCAGCAGTATCGAACTATCGACTCGTGCATTTTCAGATCATAATAATTTAATTCACTCAAATAGTGGACGCGTTAGTTTTTTATATTGTTGTTACTATCGCAGTCGCCAAAAGCCAATTTATTTATATATTTTTAATGTTGCATTTTCAACATTTTTGTGTGAATGCTGTGCGGTTTCCGTACGTGATTTATTGAAGAAGTGCGTCACACTTGCTTCCAGTGCCAACAAATGTGCCTCCAACGATTTCGTGTCAATCGTTTGCGGTGAAGTTTGTATCAACATTTTTAGATGACCAGCTGCGGCTCAAAAATATTACGCGCACAGACTCCAGCCCCCGAAACGAGTTTGGCTGCCCTCGGGTTGGTCATCCGTGGACATCTGCGTTACCATACCTCTAGCAAAGTGTTGTCAGTAGACGGCTGCTACAAATTCGTTCGTAAAACTGTTTTCTAGTCAGCGCGGACTATTACTTGCATTGCAGTATGCTTGGTAGGGAAAACAATTCGGTCGTAATACGTGTGTTTGGCTTGATATTTACGAAACAAAGTAAATATATACATGTTAACGAAAATAATGGTTAGCAAGTGACGAGTGTTTCAACCAGGGCTTGAAACCGTTTTAAAAACCGATTTCAGAAACCGTTATTTTTTTTAATTTACGTGTTATTATACGTAAATTCCATTAATATGCCCTTGAAATCGTGATTGATATTTTGATAACCATTTTTTTTCTCTTATTTTTATAAAAATTAAATAACCTCATTAAGTATAATAAAAATATAAAACCATTAAATTATAATTTCAAGTCTTTATTTGGAAATCCGTTTTTAAAAATGTAGAAACCGGTATACAAAATCGAAACCGAACCCGAAATTTCCCGATACCGGTATTGAAAAAATGAAACCGAAATCGAAAAATTTAAAAAAACGGTATACAAAATCGAAATTATTTTAATCGGTTTCAAGCCCTGGTTTCAACTATAGAGTAATTGTGCACGGCCTCGGTAGTGGTGGCTGACGGCTGCGGTGGCGACAGTGACCGATTTCAAGGTGCTGCGGCCTGTGCTCTGTGCGTTTATCGTCTGTATTGCCGTTTGACAAAATGTAAGAATTGGACGAGGTGGTAGTACGTTATGTCACTGCTTCCCTAAACCGTATCACGGTTATTCTCACTCAAGTGGTTTTTCCCCTTAGTACCATAATACTTATTACTTAATCCCTACTTCGGAATCCTAGTTAACGTGAAAACACACTACTCCTGGTGACCTGGTTAAATATCTTAAGGCTCCTGGGGCCAATGCGATTGTGTACACAAAAATATGCTTTACGGGAATAGGGATCCTGTTCTGTAGAATCAACCGACTTTGATAATTTTTTTTAAACTAATATAGGGTAATATTCTACAGGCCGCATCGATCTCTGTTTTTCAATATTTTAATCTCAAACTTTATAACCTGTCTTCAAAAATAGTACAATTTTAAGCAATTTTTTATAAATTATATTTTACTATTATTTTGAATAAAATATAAATCG
>PVMI01051624.1:0-10388 GCA_008528875.1 Aulacorthum solani
TCTCTATTCTATGTAGATCGGCACGGAGGTAGAGGTAGTGACGATGGTGGCGGTGTCAGTTTCCCTCAGGGTAATTGTGAATTAATTTTGAAAAACTATTGAACCGATTAATTGCTTGGATAACACGCATAAACCTTCACCGGCTCGCACAACATGTCGATGGCGAACTAATGTCACAAAATATATTACAAAGATTAATAATATTGATTATTACTGGTGGTTAATACTATTGCAGTCTCTTTATAAATACAATTTCAATGAAACCATGATATCTCAACTCAAAACAGCAAGAAATATATACACCAACAGCATGCTAGATGAGGTCTGTGGTATGTAATAAAATATTAAAAAAATATACACAGTATTTACAAAAAATATTTGAGGTACCAGTTTTGTTTATTAAAAATATAAAATTAATATAATCACACGGCTATTCACAAAAAAAATGACAGCTTTTTATCAATGAAAAAATGTAAAATCGAAAACATATATTTTACATTTGCTATCATAGTACCTAATTAAAAAAAGGAAGTCCATTGAGAGTAATATTATCAAATTATCAAAACGTTTGAGACATAATATACGAATGTATGAGTCCATCAGTATACGTCATGATCCAAGAGCATTATTACTTCAAATGTATAATATTGTTAGTGCCAAAATATTTGCAGACTATTCTAAAACTATATGGTTGTTTTAGTAGATGGTAGATGTAAATGTTTTGGAATTCAAATTGTTCAGTTATTATTTATTTTTTAAAATCAAATAATATATTACTTTTATTGATATTTTCTTTTTGTAGATAGTTAATAATATTGTCACATAACTATGAGAATCAATCGAAAATGAAATAAAAAAGTCTGTACAAAATACTGAATCAATATTAGATTTAAAATGAATATGAACGCATCAACTTTGTTTTATTAGGCCGAAGAATGTGTTTTACAAAAATAAGATCTACAACCACCTAAAAGCTATCAATGCGCCTGACACAAGCTGCTATAAGAAAATGCACATACAATGTGCTATGTGCAAAGTGGATGATACGTAAAATATAGATTCTATTATTTCTATTTTTTAAATAGTACGTTGTTAACCGACTGCTATTTTAGAAATTGAAATGGTTCAACATAACAGTATTAATAATTTATCATATTTTCAATAAAACTGAAACAAAAAAGATGTATATTCAGGGTTAACGCTTAGTGAGGTTTTGGACAGTACAAGTTGAATAATTAATTCAAAAACATAATTTGAATAAATTTAATAAACAATAATGTAAATGCAATTAATTATATAGTTTTTCAACCATATGTTTTTATTCACATGTTTTTTCGACATGGTTTGTGTAGTTTTGTAGTTTATTCGATTCATTACATCTTTTTTTGATGTAATTAATCATTTAATATATTTTATTCTAACACTACATTACTGATCATTCTAGTTTTATAAATATCAAATGTCGTCTAGAAAAAATTGTAATTTTATGAGATTTTTATTATTATCTGATTAAAAAAGTTATAAGAGTACAATAGAATATAAAATTTTAAAATCGCACAAGAGGTAATAAACAAGAATCTACAGAATACATGAAAGTTAATAGGTCGAGTACGAAAAAAACAGTCTAGTAGGTACATATATTATGTTCGTCAATTGTTATAATATAATAGCAATTTAATAAAATACCTTCAGCTATAAAAAAAAAAGTTTTAAATGTTTGTACACACAATGCCTCAGTGAGCGAATACAAGAATAATTAAATAAATACACAAGTTAACATTTTTTTTAAAACAAATCTACATGTGGTACTAAAACGAATAGCATTATAATATACAGTTTCTACTTTAAAACTAGTTTCTCAACAAAAAAATTCATGACACAGAATGATATATTAATTTAAATAGTAATTTAAAACTGTACAGAGAACCTATTTACTTTTTTAAAGTTAAAACAGAGTAGTCTATTTTATTTTTCAAAAGCTTTATGAGTATGTATTTGAACCTACGTTTACGTTTATTGCTTAACTGATATAGATATTTTTTTTTTCAAAAACGACTATAAGAACATTCAATTGGATATTTTTAAACGGGATGTGTAACAAATGTACAACACACAAGAGATAGAGAATAAGTTATTTGCATTAAAAGAAAAGAAAGCTCGCTAATAAACAATCCGCTGGTTGCAAACATACAATGGTTTGAATGCTTCTCATCTGAAAGTATAGTGCACGAACCATTATTTGGGTAATATATATTTTTCCACCTGGATAATTGCTAGCACTACACATTCGAACGTAAAAGCTCACTACTGCCGGGCACCTCTTTGTACCGCTTTGGAAAGGTTAAAAGGTTTTTTTGTTACGATGCATTTATCCGTTTAAATATGTTTCAAATACGTTTTATGGTAACGATACTTTTCCATTTCTCTCTCCCTCTCACTCTTATTCTACTCCATCACTCTTGCACTAACACTCTCGACCGTTTTTATTATACTTGAGACAGTTTTTTTCTTTTATATCAGTGTATTTTTTTATTTTTATTTTTTGCGTTCCCCCGCGTTAGGGTACCCCGTTTTATTTTAAACGTCAATTTCAATGGCTGAACCATAAATTAGAGAACGGAGAACAATGAGAAAACGAACCGTGCACAAAACCTTTTACCACCGGAGCGGCGGCGTGGGGATAGCAACAGCGGCGCAGCGATGGTTTGAAAAGCGATGCGCGTTGAACTTGGTCAAGTGGACGGAAGGACACAACGAGGACTAGTAGGAGGTCAGGGGGAATCAGGGTGGTGCTGGAGAGGGTTCGGAGGCAAATTGATCGGTGCCTCCGCAGGGGGCTCATGTAAAGTTTTACTTTTGGCTCCCCAAAAGTTAGACGCCTAAAAAGCGTTTCAAGTAACGGCCACCGCGCTGCCACTACTGCCGCCGCTACTATATCGCGCCCGGGTGACAAATGACACAAAAAGGGACCCAAAGGAAAACGGCTGCTTTTTTTCAATCACGTTGCCGCTGCACCGGCTATTATTGCATACCCGTTATTTATGTCAGATCCCTGGCCGAGACCATAACTCGCGGAATTCGGGCCCGAAAAGTTTCGCTTACCCTAACTGAAATTGTATAGAAAATGCCGGTTGGACCAAATAAACGACGTGTACTTTTTTTTTGTCGGTCGCCGTCGCCACCGGCAATTCAATTTACTAAAAACCGGCGAGGCATCTCTATATAGAAAACATAACTGCACTTTTCAAACCGTTTCATGGTCGACGATAAATTAATGGCAAACGGGATTAAATGTCCGAAATAATAGTTTTTTTTTCAAAAACTTTGTTGATGAATTAATCGGTTTACTCTTGTGGTGCTGACGGAAAGTTGTACAAAAAATAGTGAGTATTTTGTGCAAAAAAAAATAATAACTTTTCATCATAAGTTATCAAATGTAATATATGTATATTATATATATACAAATAATTTTTCTTTGTTCGTTTTAAAAAAAATTTCAAGTATTTCAATTCAGGAATTACATAAATATGTAATATTTCTATATATATATATGTACCATGTATACAATACAGGGAAAAAATATTAAACCGTTTTTTTTGTATTTTACTGTTTACATTGAAATGTAGAATACTACAGCTAACGCACATACTCAAATTATTTTACATCCACGAATTCCAATGGACAAGAATTCCAAACGTGGTTTTTGATTTTTTTTGTTATGTAATTTGAAAACATTCATATCTCCAAGTAACTAACCGTATATTATACAAATGACCCATTCCAATACAGATTTCACTAACTGAAATACAATTTAAATATTTTTTTTTTTTGTATACATTTTCAGGTCAAGCTTTAACTTTAAATTAAATTACCTATAGCATAGAATTTATGTTATCGAGTGTTTAGTTAATAATTTTTAAACGTCTATAATAAAATAAATGAGAAACCGTTAAGTATTACACTATATTACTTTATAATTTGTAGTAAGTGTATCTCCGGTCTCTTGGGTATACAAAGTCGTTTTAGGCACATATAAGTTTAAATTTAACTAATCGTATTTTATGCAACTGTTGTTAGAATTGAAATATATTTATGACATAATTTATTTTATGGTGTAAAAGAGTTGAAAAAAAACAATAAGCCAAAATAATATTATGTTTATCGAAGTTGTTAGTTGAGTTGATATCGAGAAATAACGAAAGTTATATGACTACCACCGCTAAAAATCTCCTGTGGGACGGTGAATGACTTATGACAAGTGAGAAGTTATTATCTCGGAATAATAATAATTATGTGAGTAATCACTGTGCACACAATGTTGTGTGTGATTAAACTAACTCCACCACATTTTCGTGGATCACAGAATAACGTTATTATTTAATATTATAATATTAAAATTCTATAAAGGGGGCAAACATTGTTAAGAATTCAGAATAAATTTTAAAATTAACGATTTTCCTGTCATACCGTGCATTGCAAGATTTATAAACATTATTATAATAATTGTATACTGGTATATTACCTAGGTATTTAAAAAAAATCTGTATTATTATTATTTAAATCAGAAAGTGCAACTAATGTTGAATGTTGTTGTAACTTGTAATGATTTTACAATTATAATCTATCACTATAAAAAATATACTGAATATAGAGAGTTTCTGTATAGATCTCTAGAGGGTGTTATTAATTATAAAGCATAATTTAAATAATAAATATTATTATTGTATATTAATATTTATTGTTATAATAATGCTTTTGTTTTTAATATAGTCATATTATAATTGTATCACTACATTTTACATTTCTAGATCATGTTTTGGATAGGTTTTTAAGGAGATACAAGTACACAATCACCGATTGGTTTTTTTGATAAATTATAATTCTCTGTTCTAGTTAACGACTGTTTCACAAACGCAAAAAATGCTGACGTTCTACTATAGTGTTAAAAAGAGGTAAAAACGTTACACGGCGGCTGTATTTTCTACACCTCACACACTCGCCCACCAACTACGTTTGAATTAACCCATAATTTATGGGGAGATTTGCCTCTCGCATGCTGCTGTGGCCCCCGAGGGAGTTCTACCTACCGAACAGCGACGGTACGTATTTCATATCCGTCTAGTAATTCGAACGATTTACGGCGTGATGCTCGCTTGTCCGTCTGTCCGTCTGTCCGTCAGCCCGTATACAATATACATCGTAGTCGACTCATTTATTTAAGGTTTTTTTTTATTTCATTTCATTTTTTTTTCAGTCGCCATCCTCGACGGTCGCCTTATACGTTCAGCGTTGAGGATACGGCGGTGCGCGGACGACGATGACGACGACGCGAACATTCCCATGTTTTATGTAAAAGGGACGAAATTTATCCCAGTCTTATTAGCATAACTAAAATTCCTTTGGTCGTCCACATCCGTCTACGTCATCTGGCTCGATCTCGCCTTACCCCGAATCTCCCATCAAGGGTTTTATTGCTAAAACACGACGGACCCAGGCTAAGTGAGCGAGTGCGGTAGACAGCGGAAGAGAAAGAACATACGAGACGCAGACTATTTACATTATATAAGACGGTAAATATTATTTTATGCGAATATTCTAGTCGGAATATTATTATACATTATAAATCGCTTAGACGGTGACGTTTTTGGACATTTAATAGTAGATACGAAATGCGGGCAAAGAAGAAAAAACTACAGTTACCGGTTTGCAAACGGCCCGTCACTTGGCGGAAATAATATTATTATGGACCGGACAGTGAGCGTGACGTTATAATATACGGACATGTAATGAAAAATGAAATTATTATGTATTATGGCGCTGAAAATAATAATAATAATAATAATGTATGAGTTCGAACGATTTTTGCCGACTTGAGTGCGCTATTAATCTTGACTCAATTTTGTGAATGGATTCATTTAAAATCTCCATTATACTTCACTATTCATGGATGAATAACAATATGAAAACGAATATTCCAGCATACTTTACTTTAATGTTAAACTCTATACAAGTATGAAATACTAAAAAGCATAATATTATATAATATACACGATTTATATACATAATATTTTTTTCCTGTGCAAGTTGATATCAGTTATTATTTCAACTACTTAAATGTGAGCTTAATTATTATCACATAAAGTGAGACATTTTCAAAAAAAAAAAGTAAAATATATATACTATTATATAACGTGGGCATAATTTGAGTAGTAATAGTTATAAACCTAATATTTGTAAAATAATATTATTGATGATAATAATTTATTATGTCTGAACCGTTGTAAAATAAAGCGTACTTTTTTATTAAAAAAAAAATACATCATACGAGAAACAAGGATTTTTTTATGCTCTTGTGGTTTGTCAATAATACGATCAAAATTCTTTATTTTTTTGTTAAATGTTTACAGGACATAATGATGTTGACATCGCTCCTTTCCCTCGATGAACTCTATTTTTGACAATCATAGTATCTGAAGTTAACAGGTATTTTTTGAAATTTAAAAATAATTTTTTAATTCACATTTTCCTAGATATTTTAACAGTTATAAATGAAAACGAAAATAAGGCTCACAGTTATTATAAAATAATAAATTTAAAATATTAAAAAATGTAATAAACGTATAGCTTTGGGTATCTTTAAGTATAATTGTCAACCGACACAACGTGTATTTTTTTCTATTTTGTAAACTTTTATTTAAATTTATTCTTTTGACACATTTATACAGAATATTTATACTAAAAAGTATCAAGTTAGATGATCTTATGTCCAACAAAAAAAAAAATGAAAGCGATGATATTGGAAGTAAGATTTAATTTCAAAATAATATGAATCAACTATTATTAAAACAAAAATAATTATATAAAATAAATAAACTACACCGATAACAACAAACATGAGAGATATGACCAATATTTTTAAACACATAATGATTACTTACATAATTGAATCAAAACCACCATTCAATAAATTCAAAATGTGTATTATAATTGTAGTTCAGTATTTTGATATAATATTGTAGAAAAATCTAGGAAATATGTACAAGTAATGAATTTAGTCATATAATATCAACATAAATTTAAATCAATGGGCAAAAATTGTGGATAGTATTTAATTAGGCGATTTCAACATATTTTATTATAAAACACTTATGTAGTTTCTAATAGACAATATATTATTGAAAATATTAAAAATTAGATTTAACGATTTCCGAAAACCTACTTTGTTGTCAGGTGATGTGTGCAAAATATTATGTGTCAAATGAATTTCCACCAAACGAATGAATATTTGTAGGGATAGTCTATATTATAAAATATCGCTAAAATATTTTATATTAAAAAAAACTTTATATTTAATAACAGCTATAACTGGCAAAATTCCAATGAGTATAATATTATAATGCTTTAACCGGTCAAAGGCAACTACAGAGTGTGTAAATCAACAGCTATGACAACAATAACAACGACAACGACAACAAAAACAATAACAACAGTAATAATAGATATCAGCTTAAAACGAATGAGTTAATATCGCGTGTGTGATGGAGAATACAGCGAAATGAGATGGGATAATAGCTACTATATATGTGAGGCAGTGGCGCCGGGAAAGGGGTGACGAATGGGGCGGAAATTAAATTTCAAAATCGAATTCACCCATATCGCTTTACGAAACAATGTTTCAGTATCGGTAGCGGCGGTAGTCATGTACAATAATAATATTATAATATATAAAGCACAAATTATATTACAACTATCCCGAGCCGTTATTATAATATGCGTGTGGATGGTATTATTATATGCGAATGGCGAGACGAGAGCACATTATATTATACTGGTGTATTCCTATGTAATATTACCATATTAGTGTGTTTCGGTATTAAACGAATATAATAATAAACGACCCATATAATAATATCAACCCAATGGTAACATATTATATTAAATCTACACCGCTCTAAATACGATAATATTTTGTACTACCGGTCGTGTTCGGATTTCACCATCACAAGTAGGGTTTGACTGGTATTGGTATATAATAGTACATTATACTCGTAACAGCCAATAAAATTACCTAAAATACTGTTTCGCGATACTGCAATGAGGCGAAAGAGGACGTTATGTTTTCATTTTTCAAACGTAGGCCGGACACCAAATAGGGTTCACAGTGACTCTTCTATTCAAAACAACTGGCCATAATAATGATGGTTAAATTTTATCATTGGTTTTTTTTTTAGTTTTACTGTTGTAGTTCTATGAAGGTGTAACATGCTATTTTTACCCCCGGATATTTTTACCAGAAACCAGCAAAAATAACCTAGTATATTTTTACCGGGGGTAAAACATTTGAGGGTATTAGAAAACTGCGACACCGGCCTGCTGGTCAGTCGCTAAATGTCACAATGCTACCTCGCCAAACGTTATTATGCAGTTCATCGGTAATATTATAAAATTCTATTGTAAAAATATAATAAAAAAAACGGCTGAAGGTTGGCTGTCTTCAGTCAATCGGCAACACATTTTCACATCCGTCAAAATCAGTTGGGATAAATATTATGTGTGAGTACCGGTGGTTTTCTAATAATTCCGTCCACCAACATATAGTGGTACTCTATTTTCCTCTATATAACAAACTCCCACTTACAGCAGCGACTGGACCACGTGTATCTCCAATTGAATTAACCCAGTTATAATTTTGTTTTTCCCTCACTGCCCCCCTCATTAATTTTTGTGTGGTTGCCAAAACGTAATACTCGCGCGTCAATTAATCTCCAAAACTATGTTGTGCCTAAACTATACCTATCTAATTTTATGGTACGTGACGTAGCTGCAAGTGTAATATTGTATCGCATGTCATTCGGTCATTTGAGTCCGCATGAACCATCGAAAATTATACTATTCTAGCTCATGCATAGCTAATGTAACGACTTGTTTATTTCATACATTTACATTGTGACCCTAGTTGTTTTCAAGTATCCAACGAATTTATCCCAATCGCGACCTCATATCACGAAATTAACACTAGCATTAAATCTAACATGTACAATACAATTATAAAATATAATTATTATATTATTTAATATTTATATTATAATGTAAAATTATGTACTTCTAGAATTAATAATTTAGTTGCAGTTATAGTTATTGTAGAAATTGAAAATTGGACTGTACAATTTACGATTTCTACAATTACAACGGTCGGTAACTATTTCATTTATCTGCACTAAATGTTACCGTCTAAACTGCAATTATGGTTTTAAAAGCCACAAAGACGTATGAAAAACAAACAAAATATATAATTTCGATTTATAAATGCGTTCATTTGCTAAAATATAGTATACAAGATGACTGGAGGAGTACCTACATAGCAATGCTGGCCAAGTAAACACAAATATAAAACGTTTTCATCATAAATAATTCAACGAAAATATAACTTTTGCAGTGATAGTTATGCGGTTAGGATTGATAATGTATATTTACTACAAACAGTTTAGTGTATAGAAAACGGTGCTTACTTAAGTCAATTAAAAGTTATGAGATGAGATTAAGATTAAATTTGGGAATGTCTTCATTTAAGGGAAGAAAATAATACGATGAAACAAAACAACTTTGTTAAGTTGCTTAAAATTAAATTGGAGCTCGAGTTTAATGTTATCAAGTGCATTTATTCAGTACCAGTGTTTAGCTCTTTGTAATAGAACGGCTTAGCAAGCCTTACAGATGTATAATAATTAATACTAAGATAAATTGATTGTGTGCATAACTTCTTTAAGGTTTGATTCCAGGCAATAGTTTCAAAATATAAGCGGTATTATGGCTCCAAGAAAACATTATAGCGTATTTTCAACTTACGACGAAAATAAAATAAAGAAATATTAAAAACAAAATCAAACACACTTCAGAAACCGTACATTTTTAAAAACGATCATTCTCGGTTTAAATGACTTTAATTTTATGATTGGCTTATAGTAAGTATAATCTGTAATACTATGTAACTCACTACATATAAATAGTAATCGCATTATTCATTCAAATCCAAAGGGAACCTAAGTGTCGGCAGTTTTATTAGCTTTTTACGACTGGATAGTAAATAGTATAAGAAATCAACACTTGCTGAAGTTGCGATATCTTTACTACTATAAATTATAATAGTAATACTGCCGTGTTTCAATCAAATGTTATTTACAAAGTTTCGTAGAATAGAAGCCGTTTTCAGTAAAAGATCTTAAATATCTATAGTTTGTTGCAATCATCAAAAATATTAAAACAAATACCGATACGATTATGAAAGACAACATAGTATGTTTACACTGAACCACAGCTATAGTTTCATAAGTTATCCCCAGTTGATATTGCATGATTTTTTTTTAATGATGAACTACTAATTTTACACA